>MU683390.1:13607-27897 GCA_026770625.1 Nicotiana glauca
TAATGAAGTCAAGAATACTTACCCAAAGAGATATGGAGAAAGAGAAGCTAGAAAATCACCTATGGAGAGTTGGAATGAAGAGCTCGTGTGAAATAATGGCTAAGTTCCGTAATGAACACTATTTTGAATTAAAAATTTCACTGGGCAAAAATACCCTTCGCGTTCGCGTGAACAGGGACGCGTTCGCGAAGGCTTAACAGGTCAAGGCATCGCGTTCGCGTGGTGCTAACCGCGAACGCGTAGATGAAGGAACAGGTAAAACCGCGTTCGCGACAGGGTAACGCGAACCCGTAGAGTAAGTATTTTGGGTCTGAAATCTTGGCCTACGCGAACGCGTGAGGGACCACGCGAACGCGTTGAAGGAAGCAACAAAGCTTCGCGACCGCGATGGCCTGAACGCGAACGCAAACGCGAACGCGAAGGTCTAAGGGAACAAAGCTACGCGAACGCGAAGGGGATGCTGCGAACGCAATGAAGGATTTCACTGAGTGCCAAGAGCAGATTTTCTGCAACATATTTCTATTCCAAACCATCCCGAACACCCCCGAAAACACTCCCGAGCCCTCGGGGCTCTCAACCAAACACACCCACTAACTCAAATACATCCCACGGAGTTACTCAAGCGATCAAATTTCTAAAATAACATCAAAATCAAAGAATCAAACCTCAAAATCATTAATTTTCATTTCAAGTTCATAAACTTCCAACTTTAGATATTTAGGTCCGAAACACGTCAAACGACGTCCGATTTCAACCAAATTTTGCAGAAAGCGCTTAACGTATATTTAAGACCTGTACCGGACGTCAGAACCAAAATACGTGCCCGATACCTATATTTTCTAACTCATTTTTATTTCCATTTTTCCTTAATAATTCCAGAAAATAATTTAACAAAAAAATTCTTTTACTCGGGTTCTGGACCTCGGATTTCGACTCCGGGCACATGTCCGAGTCCCATATTTTTCTACGGACCCTCCGGGACCGTCAAATCACGGATCCAGGTCCTTTTACCCAAAATATTGACCAAAGTCAACTATATCAATATTAATACCAAAATTCTTCAAATTTTTCACAGAATTCACATATTTTAACATAAAAACTTTCCGGCTTCATGCCCGGACTGCGCACGCAAATTAAGGCAACTATAAGCGAGGTTTTCAAGGCCTCGAAAGCGCAGAAAAAAGAAAAAATACGGTGATGACCCCTTTGGGTCGTCACACATGCTATCAGTGCTTTCCTTTTGATTGTGTTAGTTCTAGACCAGACAAAGCTCCTACAGTAAGCAACTATAAGTGACAGAATTTTTCAGGTATTAGGAATAATTGAGCCCAATATAATTGCACCCTAAAAAACAACTGATTGTACCAAGTGAACTCTGCGAGAGTTTTTTGAAAGAGGAAGTGATTCTAGCTGTAATCTTGTCAACAAGTGGCTATTGACAAACACATTCATGCATTCAATTTGTACAATAGTAGTAAGACGACTTACCCTAAAGTGAGAGAACACTAGACTGAATCAAATATAAAATTGAAAGACCAACATCCCTTGGAAATTAAACCACAGCATGTTGCCCAATAGCCATATTATTAACACAAACATAGATAGTCCTTTAAATCACTTACCCCTTGCAGGTAAGGCTGATACTTGTATACCACATATTATTTACTACTTAGCATCCTCCTCCCTCCGGTAACGCTCCTAAACTAATGATTTTTGTCTGAACTTCAAGTTGTAAATGAAACAGTGTTGCCATATATTTTTTCCTGAAGTTTTCAAAACATTTTCCCTCAAATCTTTGCTTCCAAGGCCATCAAAGGCTGATCTAGGGCGGGTCTCTGAATCTATTATTTGCAGCTCCAACTATGAAATATATATATATATATATACATATATATATATATATATATATATATATATATATATATATATATATATATATAAATATATACATATAATAAGATTATCGTCAGGCAAGAGCTATGTACAATGAAGAGGTTTCAACTAAATCTCTTTCAAAAAATTATATGCAAATAGATTAAAAATAATATTTTTGTATACATGCAAAATTGTTGAATTCCTTTAAAATCAGATTTCTTACAACAACCGCAACTTCTGCCCCAGTATCTTGCTTGGGGACTTTTGGATTCTTACTTTGATGGGACCGAACTGTAATGCTAAGGAAACTTTTTTATGCAAGGAAAAGATGGTTCAAAAATTTCTTTTGATGATCTCAATAACAACATCATCAAAAGAGTACAAGTAAAAGAAATAAATAGTTTAGCTTCCAACTTCTTAGGCCAAACCATGTTACACATGTAAAAGGTGGTGGTCTGGCTACCATCTACAACATATATCCACAGTTGCGTACTTAATTATGATTGGTGTTGATAAATGTCAAGAAAGCAGATTCAAAATTTGAAGTTTATGGATTTCCTATAAGGACCTACTCAAGTAAATATACAATAATAATTAGATTCATTATCAAATATTTATAACTTTTTTAAATTCCGTAATACATAGTATATAAGATATGAGCAAAAGTTCTTATGAATCCGTAAATGACACTCTAAATCTGCCCCTGATAAAGGCTAGCCAAATGGCTCCCGGACTTCAAAGAAAGATGGATTCTTGACGACGATGTCATACATATGTAGAGATTTGAAGTTTCTAAATTTTTTTGGAAGTGAGATAAGATGTGCAGAGTCATCCGACTTGTGGAACTGCATGAAATCTGACCTTATTGGGTTGTTGTAGCGACTCCATCCGAGCTCAATGAGTATCTTCTCTAGGTCAGCATAGGAACTTATCACATGGTTCTCTGGTAGATACACTAGCACCTTCGGGCGCGCTCCGGGTGCAGTAGCTGTACCACTGCCTACAGAGACGAATACAGAATTTAAAGTAAAGTAACATGTCTCAGGAGAAAAAAATAGGAAGGTAACGTGTGACGTGGGGAATTAAGCTGTTTTGGCTTGATTTGCATGCTATAGAAATTCCAATAAAGCATGTTTTGTCTAATATTCCTAGTTGAGACCAATAAATTGTGTTCTAATATTTTCCATCTTATTTTATGTGGTATACTTTCCTTTTTAGTTTATCTAAAAAAGAATGACACATTTTTACATATCCAGAAATAGTTTAACTCTAGAGTTCTCATTTAACCTTAATGAGACGATTTAAAGTCCATAGGATAAATCAATGCAATTTCGGAGGAATCAATGAGAGGATATCAATTCAAATCCCGAATTTTCGAATTGAGAGAGAGAAAGAATTCTCATCATTTCTTAAATTCATGGACCCAATTCAATTCAGCGGGATCCTTTATTCACATTTTTTCCACCAAGAATATTTTCTAAAACTCTTTGACCCCCGAATTTGGAGTATTCTACTTTCACGCAATTCACAAGTTTCAAAAAGCAATCAATATTTCACGATCAAGGGTGTAATACTCTTGGTAGTAACGGTCGGCCACACAATATCTATGAGACAACAAATTTCAAAAGTTTTCTTTCTTAAACTTTGCGCTCACATAAATGGAACGAATAGAGTATCAAGTTCGACACAACGTAAAACTAGAGGAGCAAACAATCTAACCCCCACCAAGTAAATAATGAAGCATAAAACATACAATAGAGGTCAAGACGTACGTATCTATACCATCAAATACATGTAAAATCTTTTTCTCCCGTCTCAACTTAATTCGAGATAGAAGGATAGCTAGCATTACTAAATCTAATAAGTTAAACTTTAGATCAAAGTACAAAGAAGAAATTCTAGGTTAATATGATCAGTATTCGTTTTAAAATAAAAAATAGATTCTATACAACTACTTTTTCAGTGTTTTTTCATATATACACACACACACATTGAGTACCTGGACATGTTGGTTCCATTAGCTCGAAGGACTCGCGAGTAGGGTTGGTGATCAAACGGGCAACGCCCTTCTTGTCGAATATCCATACGCCAGACATTGTTTAATTTCCAGTTCCAGAGCTCCAATGGAGAAGAAAATTAGACATTTGAGAAATGAACTCATTAAAGTTGCAATATGGTTTACTAGTACGAGTAGATATCTCATGCACAGTGTAAGTTAGTACAACATGTGATCACTTATCTTTTGGAATACCGAAGTGCACTTTTTCGGGGATACTAGCTCTTTTACTTTCTCTGTGTTTTAATATTTATATCTTAATAGTACAAATAATTGTTAGCTAGCTTTCAAATTTATTTATAAACCCAACTATACATGACTGTTCATAGGTAAGCGTGGATTATTAACATAGAAAGATGGTAAATTTACTTGATATAACAACGATAACAATTATTACATCTCAATCTCAAACTAGTTGGTGTCGGTAATGGGAAGTTGCAAATTTTTTTTATTAAATAAAGTTAAAATATAAAAATTAAACACACAAAGAAGCCAAAAAAGTTCAACATATAAGCCAAAGAAAAAAGACTGCGATTACTCGTATAGCTGGATAGCTATATATAAATAACAACTTCTTGGTTTAAGGTGGCTCTGCAATTAGGTATCAGCTAAGGATAAATCTTAGGAGTTTGAGGGGAGGTTATTGGCTATAGGAGCCTGAAGGAGTAGTAGGGACGAGAGCACTATGTGGACAACGATGACGAACTGTGTATGGGAGGCGGCGAGAGAGGTGTTAGGGGTCTCGAAGGATTTTTCTGGCGGCCACAAATGTGTCTGGTGGTGCAATGAAATGATCCAAGGCAAAGTGGAAGCTAAAAAAGCGGTACCTGAAGTTAGTAGGGAGCACATGTGATGATGAGAGAAGAGCAAACAAAGAGAGGTACAAGGTAGCGAGGAAGAATGCGAAGATTTGGTTGCCTGTATGAGGAACTGGGGGACAAAGACGGGGATAACAAGTTATTTTGGATAGGTAAGGAGAGAGAGAGATAGAGAGAAAGGCTCGGGATCTAGATCAAGTGAGGTGCATCAAAGATAATGATGGTAGAGTATTGATGGGGGAGACTTATATTAAGCGGAGATGGCAGACTTACTTCTATAGACTTCTGAATAAAGAGTGGCACTAGGATATTGTGCTAGGTGATTTGGGACATTCGGAGAGTCACCGAGACTTTAGGTATTGTAGGCACATTAAGGATCGAGAGGTAGTGAGGCTATGCGTAAGTCACTGATTCTTTAGGAGGCCCCCGGCTCACGGTATTCCATCTATCCGGGTGCTGCGAAGATGTGCCGGGTTTTGAGGCAGCACTAATGGTGGAAGAGAATGAAAAAAGATATAATTGGGTTTGTAACTTGGTGTCTCAACTATCAGCAGGTAAAATATGAGCATTAGAGACCATGTGGATTGCTTTAGAGGATAGAGTGGAAGTGGGAGTGGATTATCATGAGATTTCGTAGTTGGGCTCGTACGCACTTCGAGGAAGTTCGATGCTATTTGGGTAATTATGGATCGGCTGACCAAGTTCGCACACTTCATTCCAATAAGTACCACTTTTTCTTCAGATCGGTTAGCTGAGATTTACATTAGAGAGATTGTTCTCCTTCACGGTGTGCCAATTTCCATCATTTCAGATAGAGACACGCAGTTTACATCGCTATTTTGGAGAGCCGTGCAGCGTGAGTTGGGTACTTAGGTTTAGTTGAGCATAAGATTTCACCCTTAGACGGATGGACAGTCCGAGTGCACTATTCAGATATTGGAGGACATGCTACGTGCTTATGTCATTGATTTTGGTGGTTTATGGGACCAGTTTTTGCCGCTCGCGAATTTTGCTTACAATAATATTTATATCTCTGGTGGGTTGGTTAGACCCGGGCGAGGCTAGGCTATTGGGTACTGATTTGGTTCAGGATGCTTTGGACAAGGTTAAATTTATTCAGGAACGATTTCACACGGTGCAGTCAAGATAGAAGAGTTCCGACAGGAAGTTATGTGATGTGTCTTATATGGTTGGGGAGAAGGTTTGCTGAAAGTTTCACCCATGAAGGGTGTTATGAGGTTCGGGAAGAAGGGCAAGTTTAACACTCATTTCATTGGGCCTTTTGAGGTACTTCAGAGGATTGGGAAGGTAGCTTACAAGCTTTCCTTGCCACCTAGCTTGTTGAGTGTGCATCCAGTATTTCATGTTTCTATGCTCCGAAAGTATATCAGCGATCTGCCTCATGTTTTAGATTTCAGCACGGTTCAGTTGGATGGTGATTTGACTTATGATGTGCAGCCGGTAGCCATTTTGGAGTGGAAAATTTGAAAGTTTAGGTAAAAGGATATAGCTTCAGTGAAAGTGTAGCGGAGAAGTCAACCCATGGAGAAGGATACTTGGGAGGCCGAGTGGGAGATGCGGAGTAGATATCCCTACCTATTTAACACTCCAGGTATGTTTTTAGACTCGTTCGAGGACGAGCGTGTGTTCAAGAGGGGGAGGATATAACGACCCGGCCGGTCGTTAACGTGATTATGGGCATACGACCAATGTGTGCGTAGGCATTTCTACTGCCGGTTGAGACTAGCTGTAACGATCCAGCCAGTCATTTCGAGAGTTTTGGCCCGTTTCCCTATTTCCTGCTTCTTTTTTGTTCTTCAGCTGTATTTTGACTAACTAGGTTAGTTGGGCTCCGAAGTGATTTTGGAATTAATTAAGACACTTAGTCTCTTATTTGAAAACTTAAGTTGGAATAGTTGGTCGGATGTTGACTTATGTGTAAACGACCTCGAATTTGAATTTTGTCAACTCTGTTAGCTTTGTTAGGTTATTTTGTACTTAAGAGCGCATCCAGAATATGATTTGGAAGTCGATGGTGGAATTAGTCTTGAATTGGCGAAAGTTTGAATTTTTGCAATTTTTAGTCGGCAGTGGAAATTTTGATATCGGGGTCGGATTGGATTTTCAAAAGTTAGAGTAGGTTTATGGTCACATTTTTGACTTGTGTGCAAAATTTGAGATCATTCGAATATGATTTGATAGGTCTTGGAGTTGTTTGTAGAATTTGGAAGTTTCGAAGTTCACTAGGTTTAAATTCATGTGTAATTCATGTTTTCAATGTTGTTCAAGGTGATTCAATGATTGGACTAAGTTCATATGATGTTGTGGGATATGTTGGTATGTCTGGTTGTGGTCCCGAGGGCCTCGGGGTGATTTTGTGTGGTTATCAGATTGTTTGAGTTGAAGAAGTGCCCCTGATGCTGCTGGTTCTTGTATTTTTTTCACATGCGGTGGGGAGCCCACAGGTGTGATCACGCAGAAGTGAATGAGGAGCTGAAAATGCGGCCATGGAAGACCTGGGTATGAACCAAAGGTGCAAAGGCATTCCTGCACCTACGGGAGTCGCAGATGCAGGCAGGTATGCGCAGGTGCAAGAGGGGAATCCGCAGGTGCGAGATAGTTTCCGCACCTGCGATAACATCAGATGTGGTCGAGAGACGTAGAAGCGGTCCTATGGATTTTAAGTGATTTCCATAGAACTAGATCTTGGCCTACAGATGTGGTCCCACAAATGCGGAGAAGAGACCGCAGGGGGCTTCGCTGGGCAGAATGTATATATAGAGGACTTTGTGATTTTTCCTCATTTTACTATTTTGAACTCAGACTTTGGAGATTTCGAGTTTATTTTTGAAGGGGATTCAAGGATTTTCACTTAGGTAAGTCCCTTGAGACTAAGTAACCTTAGCTATGGTGTTTTTCCATTGATTTCTCATCTAATTAGTGGAGTTTTAAAGTGAAAATTGGGGATTAGGGTTTGGGATATTGGAGAGTGTAATTTGGGAATTTGAGAGACCTAATGATGTCAAATTTTGATGAACTTAGTATGGTTAGACTTGTGAGTGAATGGGCTTTTGGGTTTTCTATTTTTTGTCATATTTCGAGACGTGGGCTCGGGGGCCAGGTTTGAGTTGATTTTGGATTTTTGGCTATGAATTGGTATTTTCTTGTAGAATTGATTCCTTTAGCCTATTGATCGTATTGTATTTCTTTTGGCTAGTTTCAGGGCGTTTGGAGGCTGAGTTGAGAGGCAAGGTAATTGCGAAGTAGGATTTTTCTCGATTTGAGGTAAGTAATGCTTTTAAACTTGGTTCTGAGGGTTCGAAACCCCGAACTACGTGTTATGTGGTTAGTATTGAGGTGACGCACATGCCAAGTGATGGGCGCGCGAGCTGCACCGTGAGAATCGTGACCTAGTTCATTCCATGGCACCATTTAATGACTTTTTCTTGTTGATATATGTGTTTCCATTATGTGATAAAGCAATTGAGCTATAAAACATGCTAGATATCATGTTAGGGCTTCACACCGATACGGTTGGGACCCCTAGTGGTCATTTATTGCTGTCATCTCACTGATTTCACTATTATTTTGTACTCAGTCATATTCATGCATTTCATATCATACCTCAGTGTTAGTTGTTATTATTGGCATAGCATATCATTGTTTTCGAGCTAGTTTCCATGACATTGTGAGTCCGTGGGTGAGATTGGAGTGTGATGACTAAGTGAGGCCAAGAGCTTGATTATGAGTGATAGATATGGGATTGGGCTGCACGCTACAACGGTCGTATTAATTTGTGATAGCGCTTAGGTTATAGGAGCTCCTCCGGAGTCTGTAACACACCCCAGTGAGCGCGGATGATATTATTGAGGGACGTATTTTCTTGGACATTGATTTGTCCGAAGTATTGATATCTGGAGATGGATTTCTCCATAGGGTTGGATTACCCTTTTTCCTTGGTATCGGATGACTTGTAGTCATTGATGAGTATGTTTCAAGATTGATTTCCCTGGGCCGGATGGCCATATATGATACCGAGTGGTTGAGTACTTATATATACATGGAGATGGATTTATCCACAGGGTTGGATTGCCCTTTTTCCTCGATACTAAGTGACCTACAGTCAGTGTTGTATATGTTTTAGGATGGTTTTCCTTAGGTCGGATGGCCATATTCAGTACTGAGTGGTTGAGCACTTAAGAGCGGAAGTACATTATGCATTTCATACAGTCGGTGAATTGTCATGTACATGTTGTGGAGTTATATATCTTAAACTGTTCAGATTTGTATTTACCTTATTGCTCTGAGCTGTCTATTTAACTAAAAGCATGCTTACGCTTCTGTATGTTGTCTCTATTATATCAGACGAGGTTGATATTGTCACTACCTTTCAGTCTATAGTTTGTACTCGTTACTTACTGAGTTGATGTACTCACATTACCCATGCACCTTGTGTGCAGATCCAGGCACTTTTGGTCCTAGTGACAGTTGTTGATCGAGGCTTTAGGCTTAAGAGACTATCGAGGTGTCTACACGGCGTTCCTAGGCCTTGAATCTCCTTCTTTATCTCTAGATGTATTTCAGTTTATTTTCTTTAAACATTATAATAGACTATGTTCTCCTGTAGACGCTCATGAACTTAGTGACACCCCAGTTTTTGGGCAGTTGTATCGAAATTTTGATTTTATTATGTTTTCAAATATATTCCTTAATGAATTGTTGCTTCCGTGTTTATTGTTTAAAAAAGTTACTTTTGCTGTGTTGGATTATTGAGTATAGGCTAGCCTAGTTCCATGATAGGCGCAATCATGAGGGATCGAGTTTTGGGTTGTGACAAGTTAGTATCAGAGGTTAGGTCACATAGGTCTCACAAGTCATGAACGGGTTTAATAGAGTCTTACGGAACGGTACAGAGACGTTTGTAATTATCTTCGGGAGGTTGCAAAACCTTTAGGAAAAACTTCAAATTCTTGAATTCTTTTCGTGCGAATCTGTTGATTTTGGTAACTAAAATTCTATTATTCTATTCTCTCACAGATGGTGAGGACATGTGCTACCGGTTAGGACAGACAGCCACCAGTACCACCAGTTGGGGCCGCGAGAGGCCGAGATCGCGGTAGAGGCCATGGCACGGGCAGGGGTGCATCCCGCATAGTAGCTAGAGCAGTACCTGCAAATCCACCAGTTGCCCCAGTTAAGGCTCAGGTTCCGATTGTAGATGCACTAACAGGACCAGCCCAGGCACAAGCCGTGCCTATTGTCATCCCAGGATTTCTGGAGGCCCTAGCTTAGATTTTGACCGTGTGCACTAGTCTTGCTCAGACAGTCTATATTCCAGCCGTAGCAGCTACTTCTCAGGCCGGGGGAGGTTCTCAGACTCCCGCCGCCCGCGCACCTTAACAGGTGGTGCAGGGACTTCCGACACAGGGGGTGCCACCAGCCCAGCCGATTGTAGCTGCTTAGGACTATGCAGTTCCTGTCATGCCTGATGATGAGTCGTGTAGATTGGAGAGGTTTGGTAAACTTTAGCCTTTGACTTTCAGCGGTGCAGAAGGTGAGGATGTCCAAGGCTTCTTGGATAAGTGTCCGAGGATCCTCCGTACAATAGGTATTTTGAAGACCAACGGGGTCTCGTTCACTAATTTTTAGTTCTTTGGAGCTGCCTTCACTTGGTGGGAGACTTATGAGAGGCGTAGGCCGATTGGTGCAATGCCGTTTACGAGGTAGCAGTTCTCCGTTCTCTTCTTAGAGAAGTATGTGCCACAGTCCTGTTGTGACTCTATATAAGATGATATGAATAGAGAGAGGCTTTATATGGGAGGCGGTGTAGATCTACAATGGGTTGGTTTGAGCCGGGCGAGACTAGGCTTTTGGGCAGAGACTTAGTTCAAGATGCATTGGATAAAAAATGATTTAGGAGCGGCTTCGCACGGTGCAGTCAAGACAAAAGGGTTATGCCGATAGAAAGGTCCGTGATGTGTCTTACATGGTTGGGGAGAAGGTTTTGCTGAAGGTTTTACCCATGAAAGGTGTTATGAGGTTTGGGAAGAAGGTCAAGTTGATCGCTCAATTTATTGTGCCATTCAAGGTGCTTCGAAGGATTGGGGAGGTGGCCTATGAGCTTGCTTTGCCACCTAGCTTGTCGGGTGTGCATCCATTATTTCATGTTTATATGCTTCAGAAGTATATCGGTGATCCGTCTCATGTTTTGGATTTCAGCAAGATTCAGTTCGATGGTAACCTGACTTATGATGTAAAGCCGGTGGCTATTTTGGAGCGGTAGGTCCGGAAGTTGAGATCAAAGGATATAACTTCCATAAAATTGTAGTGGAGAGGTCAGCCCATGGAGGAGTCTACTTGGGAGATCGATCAAGAGATACAGAGTAGATATCCACACCTATTTGAGACTTCAGGTATGTTTCTAGACCAGTTCGAGGACGAACATTTGTTTAAGAGGGGGAGGATGTAACGACCCGACCGGTCATTTTGAGAGTTATGGCTCTGTTTCCCCATTTATTGCTTCTTTTGTGTTCTTCAGCTGTATTTTGACTAACTGGGTTAGTTGGTTCGGTTCCAGAGTGATTTTGTAATGAATTAAGACACTTAGTCTCTTATTTGAAAACTTTAGTTGGAAGAGTTAATCTGATGTTGACTTATGGGTAAACAACCACGAATTTGAATTTCTTCAGTTCTGTTAGCTCCGTTAGGTAATTTTAAAATTAGGAGCATGTTCGGAATATGATTTGGAGGTCCGTGGTGGAATCAGGTTTGAATTGGCGAAAGTTGGAATTTTTGCAATTTTTGGTCAGTAGTGGAAATTTTGATATCGGGGTCGGATTGGATTTCCGAAAGTTGGAGTAGGTTCGTGGTATTATTTTTGACCTGTTTGAAAAATTTGAGGTCATTGGGATGTGATTTGATAGGTCTTGGCGTTGTTTGTCGAATTTGGAAGTTTAGAAATTCGTTAGGTTTGAATCAGTGTGTAATTTGTGTTTTTGATGTTGTTCGAGGTGATTCGATGATTGGAATAAGTTTGTATGGTGTTGTGGGATATGTTGGTATACTTGGTTGTGGTACCGAGGGCCTCGGGGTGATTTCGGGTGGTTATCAGATTGTTTGAGTTGAAGAAGCGCAGTTGAAGCTGCTGGTTGTGGTATTTTCGCAAATGCGGTGGGGAGCCCACAATTGCGATCCCACTGATAGGACTTGGGCAGGAACCTCAAGTGCAATAGCATTCCCACACCTGCGTGAGTCAGAGATGCGGGAAGGCATGTGCAGGTGAGAGAGGGGAATCCGGAGGTGCGAGGTAGTTTTCGCACCTGCGATGACCGTAGATGCGCTCGAGAGGCGCGGAAGAGGTCCCAGGGATTTTAAGTGATTTCTACAGAAGTGGATCTTGGTCCGTAGATGCGGTCCCGCAGATGCAGAGAAGAGACTGCAGGTGCGACTTCTCTGGGAAGAATGTATAAATAGAGGACTTTGTGATTTTTTCCTCATTTCCACCATTTTCAACTCAGACTTTGGAGCCTTTGAGGTGATTTTTGAAGGGGATTCAAAGATTTTTACTGAGGTAAGTCCCTTGAGACTAAGTACCTTTAGCTATGGTGTTTCCCGTTTATTTCTCATTTAATTAGTGGGGTTTTGAAGTGAAAATTGGGGGTTAGGGCTTGGCATTTTGGAGAGTGTAATTTTGGTATTTGAGAGAGCTAATGATGTCGGATTTTGATGAACTTGGAATGGTTAGACTTGTGATTGAATGGGCTGTCGGGTTTTGTGATTTTTATCAAATTTCAAGACCTGGGCCTGGGGTCGGTTTGACTCGATTTCAGATTTTTGGCTATGAATTGGTGTTTTTCATGTGGAATTGATTCCTTTAGCCTATATTGATCGTATTTTATTGCTTGTGGGTAGATTCGGGGTGTTTGAAGGCAGAGTTGAGAGGCAAGGACATTGCACAATAGGATTTTGCTTGGTTTGAGGTAAGTAACGCTTTTAAACTTGGTTCTGAGGGTTCAAAACCCTGAACTACGTGTTTTGTGGTTAGTATTAAGGTGATGCACAAGCCAAGTGACGGGTGTGCAGACATGCACCGTGAGAATCGTGACCTGGTTCATTCCATGACACCATTTAATGGCTCTTTCTTATTGATATATGTGTTTTCATTATGTGATAAAGTAATTGAGCTGTAAAACATGCTAGATATCATGTTAGGGCTTCACGCCGATACTGTTGGAACTAATGGTCATTTCTTGCTGTCATTTTACTGATGTCACTATTATTTTATACTCAGTCATATTCATGTATTTCATATCATACCTCAGTCTCAGTTGTTATTATTGGCATAACATATCATTATTTTCGGGCTAGTTTCCATGATATTGTGAGCTCGTGGGTGAGATTGGAGAGTGATGACCGAGTTAGGCTGAGAGCCTGATTATGAGTTGTAAGCACGTAATTTTTGACCAACGTAACTTTTAAAAGTAGTATTTTTAAAAAATATTTACTTATTTTTATTTTAATAGGATTTAGCCTATTTTTCACTTTTAGTCTAATAGTGGAACATAAAAGTCGAAAATACAAAAATATTTTCAGTTTTATCTTTCTATTTAAGTTAAGGCCATTAGTCTTTTGTAGTAATATTTATCTAAGTTTGCTATAATTCTAATTAACTTTTCTCTGATTTCATTTTAATATATAATCTTTGAAAAATAATGGTTTCATATCAATATAAGTTTTATGTTAGTTAAAGTCAATTACTAGTATTCTAGTAGTATTTTACTAGTTATTTTTAGTATTTGAGCCAATTTGGAAGCCCAACAAGGGCTAACCCATTACCCCTTCTTCTTTAACCCTTGCACTCTAACCTTTCTTCTTAACCTACACGTTAAAAATTTTTACCCTAGAATCCCCTTGACCTAGGGCAGCCGCCACCCATCCCTCATCTCCTAACTCACTGCCGCCAACCTCACATATCAAAAACCTAGACACTACAACACAAGCCCGAGAAGACCCTTTCAACCGCCCTCCACTAGTTGGCGGCGCCGCCGCTCCGTCCCTCATCTCCATCTTCAATCTTAGCACACCCTAAGCATTATCATCTTCAACCCTTGGACAGAACTAGGAGCTTCAAAATCAACCGTTGCTGCCTCAGATCTTCTCTCTTAACCAAGACAAGCCAAAAAAACCCCAAAATGCCTATGCGTAGCAGCCGCCTGAAACCCGCCGAACTCCATAATCACCTTCAGCCAAGCCGCCGCCGTCTCCCCTATAGTCATCCTTTTCCCCATCGTTGAGACATCCACCATGCCAACTCCCCCCTCTCAAATCTACTGCAACAAAACCAACAGTAGTGGCGTGAGAGAGCAGCAGTAGCGTGAAAGAGCAATAGCAATGGATTGCAAAAAACTGGTCTGAAACGTGGGGGGGGGGGGAAAATTTTAGGAAATTTCTTTGTTGATTTTTTATTTCATCTTAGTTCAAATTCCAAAAAAAAAAATCATGGTATATATATATATATATATATATATATATATATATATAT
>MU683390.1:28466-45156 GCA_026770625.1 Nicotiana glauca
AAAAAAAAAAAACTTATTATATATATATATATATATATATATATATATATATATATATATATATATATATATATAAAGAGCTTCCATGTTCTTTTAGTTTGATTTCGGCTTTTGGTTTCGAAAATCTTTGGTCTTGGTTTCGAAATCATGGTATTTACTTGATGATTGGAAGTTTGTTGTTTTTGGTTACCAGTTTGAGGTTCGTCGTGGTCGAGTTTGTTGAATTTGGCTCGTAGGTTTTGTTACTGATTTTCCATCAAAGTCCGATGTACATTCCGTTGGAGATCTCTCAGTAATCAAATCTTCAAAAAAATATTTTGCCGCTCTAAGGTCCACTCGTACCTCTTTACTTGAAATATCTTTTTTTCTTTAATTGGTATTGATTTGATTGATGAAACTCTTTGCTTGATTATCTTGTTTTGGATATTAATTGATTCTTACACTTTATCCGACGTTTGGGTAATGAAAGCATATATTTAGCCCATGGACAACTTGTTTGGTTTTATCTTGTTTGCTTACAGTCGACAGAATCATGTTTAGGCCGTTATCACTTGGGTAGGCAAGCCTTAGGATTTTTGTTAGTTTCGGGGTGAGCGGTTGTTCCCTTAGTTAAATTTAATAGGGGAATGCCCCTAAGGATTTGTATATATATTTGGCTCCGAGGAATACCCCGTCGTACATGTAAACGGAGGCCGTGGCGAATCTCATGGAAGAAGTATGGTATATATTAGCATTTAGGACTTTATTTTTCTTTTATATTTTCTTTTATCAGGTGGGGACGACCTCGAGCCTCTTGTGTGTTTATTTCATTTCTGTTGTTTTACCTCAATTTGAATGTTTTAAAAGCCAGCTAGATCGAGCATACAACCGTGAGCTTCACGGGACTTGGAGAGTTCCTAACACCTTCTCCCTGAGTCAAATGAAACCCCTTACCCTAATCTCTGATGCAGACTTGGTTTTAGAGTCTAAAATGTTTGAAAAGGAAAAAATCATTTAAAAAAAAATGGTGACCTGTCACACCGAAATCAAAGTCAGGTGGCGACTCCGAGTTATTTCTTTTTGAACACAAATTTGTCACTTTCTAATTGAAAACCCTTTTGAGCTTTACAAAATCTTTTTAACATTCTTAATAGGGTTAAATAAGGTTTAAAAAAGGGGTGTGACAGCTCTGACGACTCTGCTGGGGACTTGCAGGTTCGAGCTAGTACTTGATCTTGTTGGTTTTTTAGGATACTAGGTTGAGGTTTTTTATGTGTTTTGTTTTGCTTTATTTAATTTTTTATTTTGTTTATGTCGTTTTATTATTTGCTAGTTGCTTATTTGTTTACAGTTTTTCCTTTATGTGTCACCTCTTTATAACTGTCATCATTTGCATAACCATGTGTCTTCTTTCTACAATAAGTCTCGGAGTACGCGTAATGTGCACAAACTCTTTGTTGAGTCACCCTTATTTTAGGAAGGGGGCCGTCGGACATATGGAGTGGGTGGAAAGCTTTAGGAGCCACCATCGACCATATGCTCCCCCGATTTGCCTTGTTAGTGGACCCCAAACTTAGGTCAGCCTTTAGGTCATTTTTATTTTCATCATGTCATTTAGACCTAGCAGGGATCGGTCCCAGGTACCATGTCCCTTTGTAGGAGGCCTATCCAATTTTGTCGAAATGGGATCGTGGCCCAAAAAGACATTCAATCATCCATATATGATACATGTTGCATCTTTGAGGGTAAAAAGGTCATTTGGCAGACCGACATTTGGGAAAGAAGGTAAAAAAAATGAAGCAAGTAGGACCCAGTTATAATTTTCTTTTACAACTGTTTTTTTTTAAAAAGACCCAAAAAAAAATCAAATTTTTTTTGCACTTTCCTATCATTTTCCAAAAATTAAAAAAAGAGAAAAAGAAAATCCAAAAAGATTTTACATTTTCCATCATTTTTCAAAAAGACAAAAAATATATATTTTCCAAATCAGTGTCATTTTTTAAGCTTTCTGCCATATCTAATCTTCCCGAAACTACGCGAACTTGATTCTCATCTTTCGGGGCGGGATACATAGACATAGGGTCGTGTCTTCCTAGTGAGCCTTAGGTTCTTGGCTTTGTGGGGTCTTAGCCAAATCTTGCATGTCTAGCCACTTTAGGCTATTCTTGCAAAATGGGGTCATTTCGCAAAAATGGTTCAGTGACTCATGTCTTAGGATCTTGAGTCCACAACTAGGTGTCATATTTCTTTAAGGTTCGTCCTTTTTGAGTTTGCATCTTTAGCTACTTCAGGCCATATCGGTCATTTTCGAAAAATGAGTTATTTTTGCAAATTAATTTTGCGCCATGATTATTAGGATTTTGAATCCATATAAGCCTTAGTGAGGCCTTTTTCATGTTTTAGAGGTCAATCTTGTTCAGTTTACACTTCTAGCTACCCCGGGCCACATAGTTCATTTTGCAAAAATAGCCCAATTATGCCTTGCATGTGTCCAATAGGAGATTCTATGGTGTCTTGAGTCATTGATCTATTTGGTCCTATTTTTCTCATTCAGTTGTGGATCCACGTACCAGGACTCGACCATGACATATACCCAGGACAATTGCATTCAGGAGCTACTTGATGAGACTTTTTATATTTTGAGCCTGTTTTTGAGTCTTTTAGGTGGTTTAAGAGTTTGTCTAGTCTTTTGTTATCGTACTTCATGTGATGTATTTGAAAATCAAAAAAAATTATATACGAAAAATTCAAAAAGATTTTGTTTCTTGGTTTATTTTGTCCATTACTTTTTCCAGAACTATGCTTGATCTGATTCACGAAGGACATGATACGTAGGCAACCTATATAGGGTTCGATCAAATTATCATAAAAAAAAAGGCAAAAAAAGAAAAGAAAAAAGAGAACAAAGTTTTGGGACGTGAGAAATGACAGGAATATTAAGAGCGATAATCAAAACGAAAAAAAAGGGCAAGAAATGAAAAGCCAAGCGATGTTAGAAAGGAAAACGAAGAAGGAAATGGGGCAAGAAGAGTGAAATTGTGATGATGCCAAATGACCTTATGACCCTCGAAGCCATTCTAGAACTGTTAATTGTTGCTAGTGGCATTGCATGCAATGTGATATTTCTATCTGATAAATGCCCTAACGCTAACCTGTTGGCTTTCTTTTGCTCCCATTTGTTACTTTTATTGTTATCATAACAGAGGGTGGTTAGTTTGTGGCATTTTGGAGAGTCGTCTATACAATGCAAGGTCAAAGGGCATGGTAGACATGGCTAGCAAAGAAACAAACACTAGGGTTGTAGACCCACCAAGGGAGATTGTAGAATCAGAATTCGAACTGAAAGAGGAGATCCGAAGGTTGAAATATCAGATGGCGGAAATGTATCAGGCCTGGATTAAGGGGCACCCTCCACCCTAATTACCTACTAATTATACAGAAAACTATGCCTCCATTCCACCGCTGTCCCAAGCCCAGATGCCCACTACCGTTGACCTTTCTCCTCAACATGCACTGGGCTTTACCCCTTGACACAATTACCCTGGCACTTCCTCCCAAACTTTCCATGCTCCACCAGCCAAAACAACCGTATTCCCAGCTCTAGATACCCAATACTATGCCCCATAACCCACCTTCAAAGTCCCAGATCCTTACTCCTACGCTCCCCACCTTGAGCCTTATGTTGAAATTGAGAAACCACCCAAGAATGCGGAGAAGGAGGAGATATTTAGGAAGGTAAAGAGTCTGGAGCAATCATTGAGAAATATGCAGGGGTTTGTAAGCCAGGTGAGTGTGGCTTATAAGGATTTGTGTTTTTTCCCTTATGTTCAACTGCCTGCCGGGTTCAAGATGCCCAAGTTTGACTTGTATGACAGACATGGGGATCTTGTATCTCATCTGAAAGGTTATTGAAGTAAAATGAGAGGCATCGGGGAAAATATGAATTATTGATGGCGTACTTCAGCCAGAGTCTGAGTGGGGAAACTCTAGAATGGTACACCGGCCAGGACGCCAGCAGGTGGGACACATGGGACGATTTGGCTCAGGCCTTTGCTCGGCATTTTTAGTACAACATAGACATTGTCCCGGATCTCTTGTCCCTGACCAAGTTAGAAAAGAAGCCCAATGAAAGCTTTAGAGAATATGGGTTCTGATAGAGGGAGCAAGCTGCACCGGTCAATCCTCTGATGGAAGAAGATGAGATGGTTGAATACTTTCTTTAAGCCCTAGAGCCTACTTACTTCGGCCATTTGATCTCAGCCATTGGTAAGCCTTTCAATGATGTGGCAAAGATGGGAGAAATGGTTGAAGAGGGACTGAAGTCATGCAAGATCATGAGCTATTCTGCCTTAAAATCCACAACACAGGCAATTCAGAATGACACAGGAAGCCTGCCGGGTCAGAAGAAACATGATGATGTTGCCATGGTTGTATCAGGATCGCGACTTGGCCCAACGGGTCCACCTCACCAATATACTATTGACCTCAACCCCAAACCTATCCCCGAGTTCCACATAATCATTCGCAGTACTATCCTCCTAACAATGTCCAGTCCTCTGCCCAACCACTAGGTCAATGGAGAGCACAAGCACTGTATAATACTCTTTCGCCTTTACAATATTTTCGAGCACCCAACAACCCTAGGAAATAGGGTCATAGAGGGGAACAAAGGCAAAGAAATAGTTTCACGCAAATCAGAGAATCCTATACAAGTTTGTTCGAAAAGTTAAAATAATTTTGCCTGATTGAGCCGCTCCTCGGCTATACTCCAAACCCATATGCAAAAGGTTTTGATCCTACTATATGGTGCATAAACCACTCTAATGTCCCAGGGCATAGTATTGAATATTGTCATACTTTGAAAAAGGGAGATAGAATGAATGATTCAAGAAGGGATAATTGTGGTCCAGGACAGTGACGCTCAGAATATCGTGCAGAATCATTTACCTGCATATAATGATGCACACTTTATGGGGAGGATACGTGGTGATAGGGAGTATGAGAATCCTCTTTGGAACTTGCTGACTGAAGTTAATGATATTGAAATTAGTGAAGGTCCTAATAATCTTGATGTGCAATCCAGTGGCTAAGATGTCGAGCTTGGTAATTGGAAGGACACTCCTTTCCTGGCCAGCTAGTGAGGAGTTTTGGTGGTTTATTTTGTTGTCATTTTTGTTTGTCCGGGTTATTTCAGGGTTGTAATCCGGATAATGTCTTGTGGCTCAAACCTTTTTTCTTCTTCTTATTTCTCCTAGTTCGTTTAGTTGCGGTAACTCGTCTAGTGTTATCTAGGTTTGTTACAGGGTTGTAACCCATATCTATTTTGCTTGTTTTGTTTGAACCCTTTTCACCATCTGTCTAATGCAATCTCCTATTTTCTGTTAGTTCTAGTCAGTTTTTGTTAGGTCACTTTTCTTTTATAGTTCTTTTCATGCTGACTCTAGTGACATGACATGCATGCATAATTCTCAGCCTGGTCTTGAAAGTTAGTCTAATCATGAAGCAATGACACATTTTTGAATATGATAAAAGGATGCATTTGGGGAAACAAGTAAAGATTCATGCATTCTGAGATAACCTGAAGCTTGAGTTGAGTAAAACTGGGAAAGTTAGTCTGGGAAATCAAGAGGTTGATAAGAGCATATAACAAAGAAATGCCTCTCAAGCAGTTTGAGGTAAATCAGTCAGTGCTGAAATGCATTATTCCACATCAAGATAAGGTTGAGTCAAGTCTGCTTTGAACTGGCAAGGGTCATTCATTGGGACAAAAGTATTGCCCATTGGCACTTTTTGTTTGTGTTGATGTCATCAATAGATACTATGTGTGATTTGTTTGCTTATATTTAATGGCATGTTTGTACTTGGAATTTTAAAGTTTGGTATGACGAAGACATTTTATTCTGCTACCCAAATATTTTTATCCTTTGCTACCCATTTTGAGCCCTAATTTTTTGTTTCATACCCCTCGTTTGGAATCGGAAATAGAGTTAGGAACTAGAAAAGGAAAAGAAAAAGAGAAAAAGAAGGGAAAAAAGTAAAAGATAAAAAGAAAAAAAATAAAAAAAATAAAAAAAGGAAAAAGAAAAAAAAGAGAGAAAAGGAAAAGAAAAAAAACAACTTTCTCATTTGAACTACGTTCGACCTGATTCTTGTCACCTACAGATACGTAGGCAGTCTTACGGTTTGGTCATACCAAATAAAATATTTCATAATTCCCCAAAGTCGAGAGTGGGGCAGCTTTTCTTAGAAATCCCATCCAAAAAAAAAAATCCCAGACTCCAAGAAACTGGGGCAGAATTTTTAATTTTACCAAAAGATCTGATTCCAAAAGTTATAATTTTGAACCCTTTCATCTTAAATTATTTTGAGCGTTCATGCCACCTTTTCTTTCCAACCCTATCCAAAAGCCTACATTATGGTCCAAAGAAAGACTTTCCGACCAATCTTTGAGGATGCTAAATCAAGTGTGTGGTAAAAGTATGATCTTCCGGCATCAGGGGTAATGCCTTGTTCTCAACATAAAGAGAGAAGATGATAAAATGAGAGAGTCTTATCGGTAAAAATCCTCATGGGAACCGTAAGGCGACGACGAGTTGAGAAAAAGAATGAGAGAGGCTTCATGGTGAAAACCTTCAGGGCACTATAAGTCTACCGAGGATTATATGACTAAAAATCTTAGTGATACTGGAGAGCTGACTGATCCCTTATCATATGCTCAAGCTATTTCCTCTCCATTTGTTGATAAATTACGTGAGTCAATGAAAGATGAAATGCGTTCCATGGAACACAATGGAGTGTGTGAGTTAGTTGAATTGCCTGAAGGTTTTTGACCTATTGGTTGGAAATGGGTGTTTAAAACTAAAAGAGACTCTAAGGGAAACATAGACCGTTATAAAGCAAGGTTGGTTGCTAAGGGTTACACTCAGAAGGTATTGATTATAAAGAAACATTTTCTCCTGTTTCATCCAAAGATGCATTTAGAATTGTGATGGCTCTTGTGGCTCATTTTGATTTAGAATTACACCAGATGGATGTTAAAACTGCTTTCCTGAATGGGAGTCTACTTGAATAAGTTTACATGGTTCAACAAGAAGCTTGTAAAGAACATCTAGTTTGCAAGCTTAACAAATCCATATATGGGCTTAAACAAGCCTCCAGGCAGTGGTACTTGAAATTTGATGAAATTATTACAAAATTTGGATTTGTGGAAAATAAGCTTGATGAATGTGTTTATCTCAAAATAGCTAATGGCAATTTTATTATTATGGTTCTCTATGTTGATGACATTTTGCTTGCCACAAATGATTTGGGCTTGATGAATGAGGCTAAACAATTTTTGTCTAGGTCTTTTGATATGAAAGATCTTGGTGAAGCCTCTTTTATTCTTGGGATAGATATTAAAAGAGATAGGTCACGTGGTTTATTGGGTTTATCACAGCATTCCTACATTGAGAGTGTTCTTAAAACTTTCAATATGCAAGACTGTAGACCTGGTATTGCACCTGTTGTAAAAGGAGACAAACTTAGCAAGGATCAATGTCCAAAAAATGAAGTTGAAATGAGAACTATGAAAGATGTGCCATATGCAAGTGTTGTTGGTTGGTTGATGTACATACAGGTTTGTACAAGGCCTGATATTGCATTAGCTGTTAACATGTTGTGAGAACGCGTAGCTAGTAGATTGTGGAAGTTGATCTCAGGCTTAATCGTCGTATGCTGTCGCTGTTGAATATATGGAGTTTAATGGTACGCTTCCTTAGACTCTAACTCTAGATTGATTGTGTAATTGTGTCTTAATCCCTGCTATGGCTACGGATTAATTATCTTACAGTTGCCTAAGAAATCCTAATTTTTACATAACCTGCTCCAAATAAACCCATTCCATATAGTTATTGGCCTTCTATAAGTCAATTTTAATCATACACTTTGGGGATATATACTTTCTTGTATAAGCCTTCATCGATTCATGTGCTCGAATAATGTAATCTCCAATTTCCTTCCAGGAATAAACCCAGCATGTGATTCATATATAATGCTTGTAATGACCTTCTATATCCTTGCTGCTAGTACGTTGGAGATCAACTTGTATAGCATAGTACAACAAGCAATTGGTTTGTACTCTTTTACTGATAATAGATTGTCACTCTTTGAAATTAGTGTTACAACTATATAGTTTATAGCTCTAGCTATATTTTCCATCTTCTGCTAACCTTCATGAAGATTCTCATATTCCCTTCAATCCACACACTATGAACAAACTCTATATATATCAACTTGAAAATTTATAATTTCCCGAGCATATTGATTCCATCCCTCTGCAACTATAGGTTGTCCTTGCGTCCATTGGAGTATTTTATTCCACAATCCTTTAGAAAACTCACACTCGATAAAAAGGTGTTCTTTAGTTTCTTCAGAGTTTTTTTATCAGATGTCAACAGTCTATCGTGCATCTATAGCCACAAAGTAAATCTAGAGTTTGGTCTAGCAGCATTTAGAAATAAACATCAAGCATTTTCATGGTACTCTAGTTCCATTTCCTAGCAGTTGTGTTTATATTTGACTTGTTATTATAATCTTTCCAGAACTATGATTGCATTGAATACTTTCCACTGTAGTTATTGCTTCCATAACCTTCTTGACCTTCCAACAAGTTTCCTTTAGTATTGCTACAGACTCCGTTTGTTGGTCTTTGATGTAATATGTATGGATCCACTTGATCCACAATTTATCCTGTTTGTGAGACAAATCCCAATAAGTTTTTGGTATTGCAGCTTTATTCCAGATGTGTAAATTTGTCAAGTACAACCCACCTGCACTCTCTGGAGAGCAAATCCTACCCCAAGCTGTTTAACCAAAAAATAGATTTTTAGCCAAAGCTAGAAATTAGAAGAATCGGGTTACTGATAATCGAAAAGGTATGTAAAGAAAGGAATTTGAAAATGATATTCTCAGAAAGAAAATAAATCAAAGTATATTTCAATAGTCCATTTTTCTTCAACTGATTACATATCTCCCCTTTTATAGGTCCCTTTGGGAATGCACGTTATGCCTGAGTCATAATGAGGCTATTATGAGTAATTAATGACATTAAATGATACGTTACATAATCATTACATTGAATATATATTCTTTAACGGCTTCAACATATTTAATTCCCTTTTCATGTCGTATTTGCACCCTTTTCTTTAGCCAGGTTCCTTCTTCTCATTGCTCGTATGTGAATAAACTTAAACAGGAATGGGCGCTGATCCTCTCGTCTCGTGCCTCTTCCTTTTTCCTTACCCGTGTCTGTTTTGTAATTCTTGAACCTAACTTAGTATGACTCATTGACCATTGCACGTGTCATGACACGTTACCATATATGTGAATACAATTTTTCCCAATATAGATAGTCCCCCCACTTTCCATTTATTCATCAGTTTGAATATTTGGGAAGTGGAATTCATTAAATGGAAATTTTTGTCACCATTAATGCTCTGACAGAGTTGACGCTTCAACTGTCACTTCTTTTTAATGCACTAGACACGTGTTATTCTCTCATTGGTTGCACAATTTCGTAGCACTTTCTTAGGCTTTCTTTTCGGCTTCACTTTTCACGAAGTATCAATTATCATCATTATGGTTCTTCCATCATCGTACTTTTTCTTTTTGCCGGTTACCCATTAGTATAAATATAATTTCTCTTCTTGTCTTGTTTCACATAAAGCATATTAAACACTTTAATCCTTCGAGACCTCCTTATTATTTTCTGCTTCATTTCGCCCTTCTCTGCCATGGCTTCACCAAATCCTAACCCTAGGAGAGCCCCCATTCTGGATAGCTTCCCCAATTCTCTGATTAGGCATAGAAGAGGGGGTAGACTCCGTAGCCTTGGATCTGCTCGTGGTGGTAGTACATCAACTCCTTCTTCTAGCTCTGGTCCCTCTTCTGGGACTAGATGTTCACATTCTTAGAGGAGCTCTTCCCGGAACAAAAAATCTTCTGAGCCACTTCGTGAAGCTCTGGTTGAGGAAATAATACCCTATGAGATTTCCTTTTATCATGATAGAGAGTCTCTTAGGACCCAAGTTGCTTCTTTAGACCGTGTTGATCCTTTTCCTACTCAAATAACAAATATTTTAGCTCTCATAGTTCGTAAGGACTGTCATTGGAGTGATGATTTCCCAATTATCGTTCCTAACTCAAATCAAAGGATTACATCTTACTTAATAGGATTCTCTTTTGTTTACACATATCCTTTTACTCTAGGGTTTAAACCGGCCATCGACCCGGTCATTCTAGACTTTTGTCGTTTCTTCGACGTGTGTTTGGATCAAATTGGTCTGATTGTGTGGATGGATGTTGCCTACTTGAGTCACCTTGCTAACATGGCGGATGTTGAATTCATTTTTCCCCACCTAATTCACCTTTACTCCCCTAGGCCTTTTTGAAACGGCGTGTTTGGCTTAGCAGCCAGGAGTAAGAGGGTTTTAGTGAGTCCCGAGGATGATAAAGACCGTGGCTGGAATGCCCGGTTTGTTGCTGCTCCCACTGTTGGTTTAGTGGGTGAAAAGAACATCCGCTTCCCTGAGAAGTGGAATTTTGCACGTAAGTGTTAAATTCTTCTCGTGCCTTTTTATTTCTAGGCTTGCTTATTTTTCTTAATCTTGCTTCTTTTTCTTTTCAGCAACCATGGGCGTTGTGGAGTCTATGCCCAACTTCCATGGTTGGGTAGAAAAATTACTGAAGACTGCCCTAATGGAGGGTAGATCATTGAAAACTCTTTCCAACCGTTATGGTTGGAAAATAAAAACTCATGTTAAGGATTTCTATTTTTACCTTATCTATATTTAAATATTTTTGTTGTTCTAACTTTCACCCTTCTTTTTATCAGGTTTTGCCATTCGAGGAGTTACTCCAGAGGCCATCTTGGCGTCCCATGACTCCTTAAGTGCTCGCATATCTTCAGACCAAGATATATTCTTGGGATCTGCAAAGAGAAAATCTGCTGAAGAAGATGATTCAAAGGGGGAATACGAGGGTTCTTTGGTGTCAAGACCAAGAACCAGGACTTGTTATTCAAAGGGGGAAGATGATTCAAAGGGGGACTCGTCTCTGAAGATGAGGCTGATGTCTCTCACCTATCTCTTTCTGAACCTGTTATTACTCTGGTGATTATCCCTGATGATGAGGTTTCTCCTCCTCTTGACACTCATGAATCAATAAATCAACTCTTTATTAGTGGTTTCAGTAGTGGGACTTTATGACTTGGTCTAAATGAACCTCCTTCGTCCTCTTTTACCTCTTCCGTACCTGTGGTTGCTTCTTTACCTTCATCAACTACTACTTCCGTCCTTTCCTCCATTATCTTTACTCCTTCCACCGCTCCTCCTTTAGTAATTCCTCCCCCCATTGTCCACCGCACGGAGATAGGCTCTTCAAGTGGGGGTTCTGCTATGAGGAGCGTGACCATTGAGGTTCCTGCCAACAACAGTCTTTTAAGAAAGTCTGGGCAAGCTGATACTTGGCTCGAGCCTTTGATTGGCCCCATTGAAAAGGCTAAACTTGAAAGCTATAGTAATCTAACCCTCATGAACGATATAGTACATGCCACTCTGAAGGTATTTTCTTGTCTTTTATTTTATTAAGACTTTTGATTTCGAAGTCTTGACCTTACCTCTCTTTTGTTTGTGTAGGGCAACTTCATTGGTACTGAACTAATGAACCGAGTCTCCCTTTTAGAGAAGTTAACTCATGACTTGGAGAAGACTGCTTATGATGCAGAAGAGGCTGCCCGTGGTTCTCAATTGGAGGAAAACAACTGGAAGGGCCAGTTTGAAAGTGCACAAATAGACATGGAGAATTTGGAGGAGAGGAAAAATACCTTAGAGAGGCAAGTTCAAACATTAACCTCCTAGCTGGCGATGGTTAAGGCAAGTTCAAAAGAGCGCCTTGAATCTTCCTTTTCGGAACAGTTGTCCAAGGCCAATGAGGAAAATAGGGCTCTAAAGACTTTGCTGGCTCAGAAGGAGATGCATGTCGGGGATCTAGCACAAAACCTTTCACGGGCACAAAAAGAATTACGAGTTTCTGTAGATAAGGTACATGCTCTAGAGAGTTCTCATTCCACCCTTCAATCATCTTATAATTCCGTCTTGGCTAAAAACAAAGAACTTAAGAATGAAGTTGCTGCTTGGGAGAGAGATTATGAACTTCTTGAAGATTCAACCAATGTCGAGGTAAGATGGACCTTCTTGAAGTCTCGTCGTGATACCTTGGTGGAAATGGGCCAAGAAAATTTCAGCCTGGAATCAGAATTTGCCAAGGTGAATGAGGCCATTGAATGAGCACAACAACCATAAGATTTCTTATCTCCCGAGGTTGAAATCCCTGTGACTAAAACTTCTTTGGTTGAGATTGTCACAGTTGAAGTCCCCGTGACTATTGAAATTGCCATGAGTGTCATACCTTCCTCGAGGTCATCCGTGCCTCTTGCTGCTAGTCAAGCTGAGACTTTACCTGTTGATGCTCCTACTGCTGTGATTGAAGATCAACCTTCAACTGTTGATGATACTGTTCCAGTTGAGCCCGCTGATGATCTTTCTTCAGTTCCTTCTTCTTGATGAAAAAGTTTTTTATAATTGTTTTAAATTCCCTTTTTGCAGGTACCTATCTGGAAAACTATGTTTAAGATTTTTGGATTCTTGTGATAGTTTTTTTTTTGTAATCAAACCCTTGGTTATCAGTTAAGGTTTGATTTTAGACACACAAGTCCCCAAGTCTGGTTATGGGACATTTTTGCATGAACAATTCGATGACTAAGTTTATACTTAGTCTTTAGTTTTAAAATATTAAGAAGTTGTCTTTTAAACTTCCATCTGTTCTATTCGTGCCTTTTATTTTCAAGGACTTAAAGAATAGTCTGTATTTTTATTCTTTGAAAATGCTTCCATTAACCTCATGACTAAATAACATGAGTTTTATACAAGAGGGCCCTTTTATATTTTGACATTTGATGAAGAAGATGTCTCAACTTCATAATGGTGTTTATTATACAATAAAAGAAGTAGGAACACACATGTTTCTTTGCAATAACTTGCACAAACTTTTATTTCTGAACCTTGACAAGTTTTGAGTAATACTTTATATGTATTTGAATTACATCTATAACTTTCTCGTAACTATTTTTCTTGTAACAGATTTATACAAAAATAGAACAATAGATACAAGGGTTTTCCTTATAACCCGTTTCAGTACATAGTCTTTACCCTAACTGTTTTGAGGAACCATGGGTCCCTTTAACTTCAAAACATTAGGAAGGATTTGAAAGGTGACTCCATTGTTCTCATAGGAAAGAGCACTATGATGAATGTCATGACTCCTTAACTTCCACTCCGTACTTGACTCTTCTTAGGCTTGATTTTTACTCAATCTTCTTGCCTTTTATATACACGTGATTGTATATTCTATGTATTCCCCCAAGTGTTTGAGTGTTGAAGTATGAAGCCTCGAGCACTTGATAGTCTCTTTCCCCTGGTCCTTTTCCTGAAAAGGAAATACATACGGGACTCAGGGGTGCAATTATAGATGAAGACTGCTTAACCCGTTTATATGTCTATCAGATTAATTGTAACCATGGGCCAGGAATTTTAGTTAATTCCATTTTGCCGTACATGCCGTGACTCATCATTTAGTACGGGTGAGCGTTTTGCCTATCATCTAAAATCGTTAGTAAGATTTTAATAATTCAAAAAAAATAAAGTTTAACATAGTGATACCTGACCATGGGTTTTCCCTTAGAAGTAGTATCTCTTTAAATGAACAGCATTCCAATGTGAAGGAAGTGTCTTCCCGTCCATTGTCTCCAACTCATATGCTCCTTTTCCTGCAATATCTCGAACTTTGTAGGGTCTTTCCCAGGTTGGACTTAGTTTGCCCGCATTGGCTGCCTTTGTAGATTGAAAAACCTTTTTAAGCACGAAGTTCCCAATTTTGAAGTATCTCATACGTGTTTTCCTGTTGTAATAACGTTCGATCACTTGTTTTTGTGCGTCCATTCTTATTAACGCAGCTTCTCTTCTGCCTTCCAATAAATCTAAATTGACCCGCATCTCTTCATGATTCGACTCTTGTGTTGTTTGTGAGAATCTTGTACTTGATTCTCCTATTTCTACTAGGATTAGTGCCTCATCTCCATAAACCAAAGAGAATGGTGTTTCACCTGTGCTCATTTTTGTTGTTGTGCGATATGCCCACAAAACTCCGGGTAACACTTCAGGCCAATTACCCTTTGACTCCTCTAATCGCTTCTTTAAATTATTAATGATGACTTTGTTTGTTGATTCTGCTTATCCATTACCCACTGGATGATAAGGTGTAGACGTAATCCTCTTTATTTTCCAACTCTAAAAAAACTCTGTGACTTGAGTTTCGATAAATTGAGGACCATCGTCACATACGATTTCCTTTCGTACACCGAATCAGCAGATGATATTACGCCAAATGAAGTCCTTGACCTCCTTTCCTCGCACCTTTTTAAATGCTCCTTCCTCCACCCATTTAGTGAAATAATCAGTAAGTATGAGCAGAAACTTTACCTGTCCTTTAGCTTGAGGCAACAGTCCTACTATGTCCATCCCCCATTTCATAAATGGCCACGACGCAATAACCGGGATGTAATAATTCTGCTAGTCGGTGCATATTATTACCGTATCTCTGGCATTTATCACATTTAGTCACGAAACTTTCCGCTTCTTCTTCCATTTTGGGCCAATATTACCCTGCCCTAATCAAGGTTCTTACCAGTGATCTTCCTCCTGCGTGGTTCCCAGAATGCCCCTCATGTATTTTCCTCATTGCATACTCCATTTGAGAAGGTCCGAGGCATACCAAACATTTTACGATAAAGTTTTCCCTATTTTAAACAGTAATGATCGGCCTTTTTTAAAGCGCGTATGCTTTCTTCTTGTCATCAGGGACGACACCATACTGTAAAAAAGCCACAATTTCGTTTTCCAATCCCAAGTTAAATTATTAAAATTTACCTCGTTCTTATCAGGTTCGAGAACTGAATAAAATAAATGAATAACCAAGGCGTTTGCATCGTTTGCCACATCTGCTGCGGATGCAAGATTGGCTAAGGCATCTGCTTCAACATTTTCATCCCTTGGTATTTAGATAACCTTCCAAGTTTGAAACTGCTTTATCAGTTCCCGTACCTTTTCCAAGTATTGTTGCATCCTTGTTTCCCTAGCTGTATAAGTCCCCAACATTTGATTAACCACCATTTGATAATCACTTTTGATCACCACTTGACTTATACCAAGTTCTTGTGCCAATTCCAAACCTGCAATCACAGCTTCATACTCCGCTTCATTATTGGTTATGGAATGTCATTTAATAGCCTGTCTAATAGTTTTACCCGTAGGTGGTACTAAAACAATTCCTAATCCAGCACCTTTTATGTTAGATGAACCATCAGTGACTAAAGTCCATGTTCCTGGATTAGCCCCATTAAGTACCTGAACTTCTTTTTCAGCTTCTAACTGCATCCCTTGGCTAAAATCAGCCACGAAATTAGCTAATATCTGAGACTTTATTGCTGTTCTAGGTAGGTACGTGATTTTATATTCACTTAGTTCTATAGCCCACTTGGCTAACCTTCCTGACAATTCGTGCTTATGCAATATACTATGTAAAGGTTATGCAGTTACCACAACAATGGGATGACATTGAAAATATGGTCTTAAATTTCTAGATGCCATGATTAAAGCAAGTGCTAGTTTTTCTAGTTGTGGATACCGTGTCTCTGCATCTAATAAAGATTTACTAACATAATAGATAGGAGATTGTTTACCCTGTTCTTCACAAACCAAAACCGCGCTTACCACAACTTCTGAAATAGCAAGGTAGATGAGAAGTCTCTCCCCGACCTTTGGTTTTGGTAGCAAAGGCGGATTTGATAAGTAAGTCTTCAAATTTCTAAGTTCCTGTTGACACTCCTCATCCCACTCAAAATGATCCATCTTTTTAAGGGCCGAGAAAAATTTAAAACATTTTTTCGATGATTTAGAAATGAATATTCCCAAAGCTGCGATTCTTCCCGTCAGTCTCTGTACTTCTTTCTTGTTTGAAAGTATATCATGGATTTCTTCAATGGCCTTAATCTGTGTAGGATTTACTTTAATACCACTGTTAGAAATAAGAAAACCTAAAAACTTACCTGATGCCACACGAAATGCACATTTTTCTGGATTCAACTTCATATTATACTTTCGCAAAATTTTAAACGTTTCAGATAAATGTGATATATGATCTTCTGAATGCTGAGTCTTAACTAGCATATCATCTATATATAGCTCCATGGTCTTACCTAAATGTTCTTGAAACATTTGAGTAACTAACCTCTGATACGTCGCACCTTCATTTTTAAGACCAAAGGGCATTACCTTATAACAATAAGTCCCCCTGTCTGTTATGAAAGAAGTTTTTTCCTCATCTTGTAGATCAATTTTGATTTTATTATAATCTGGATATGCATCTAAGAAACTTAATAGCTCATGCTCTGCAGTAGCATCAATTAATTGATCTATGTGTGGTAAAGGGAAAGAATCTTTTGGACAGATTTTATTAAGGTCTGTGTAATCTACACAGACTCGCCACTTACCGTTCTTCTTAGGAACCACAACAGTGTTAGCTAACCAGTCAGGATATTTTACCTCAAGAATTGAAC
>MU683390.1:45705-67533 GCA_026770625.1 Nicotiana glauca
GAATTGAACCAATTTTCAGCAATTTTTGAACTTCTTCTTGAATCACCTTATTCTTGAAAGTTCCTTGCTTTCTTTTCTTTTGCTTGATTGGAGGGTATGATGGATCTTCGTTTATTTTATGAGTCATGAACTCCGGCGGTATCCCTGTCATGTCAGAATGGGACCAAGCAAAACAATCTGCATTAGCTTTTAAAAATTCAATTAACTTACGCTTTACCTCTAGGCTGAGATTGGCTCCTATATACACTTTCCTCTTGGGCCAGTGTATAAATAAAACCACAGCCTCTAATTCTTCTATGGTTTTTTTGATGTTGTCGTTCTCCTCTGGTTCTTGAATGGTATCAGGTCTTGAATCCACATCTATTTGCCCTTGTTCAGTTGAGGTTGATACTGTGTCTCCCCCAGCTGAATTCTGTAATTGCTATTTGTCTTCACCCTTATCAGTTGAATCTGCAATGGAATTGATGCTTCTAGAAGTTTGTTGATCGCCTCTGATTTGACATATCCCCCAAGGTGATGGAAATTTAATAACTTGATGTAATGTTGATGGAACAACATCCATGTCATGGATCCATGGCCTCCCAAGAATCATGTTATACGCCATTTCCATATCTACGACTTGAAATTTGGTATCTTTTAGAACGCCTTATGCGAATGTAGTAAGGATTGCTTCTCCTTTTGTTACAATACTAGAGTTGTCGAATCCCGACAAAGTATGCGCTTTTAGGATTAATTTATCCTCAGCTTGCATCTCGCGCAATACTCGTATCAAAATAATATTCACAGAACTGCCTGGATCAATCAAAACTCGTTTCACGTTAGTGTCATATACAAGTAAAGATATTACCATTGCGTTGTTATGTGGAGTTAAGAGACCCTCAGTATCTGCATCGTTGAAAGTAATGTTCTCTTCTTCTAGTACATGTCGTAGCTGCTTCCCATGAGTGATTGATATCTTGGAAGTTTTATTAGTTGCGGTATATGAAACGCCATTGATATCCTCACCCCCACTTATAACATTGACGGTTCTTTTGGGCGAGGGCGGTTTTGGAGGCTCCTATCTGTTCTTCATATATTTTTGCTTCCCTTTTTCACTAAATAGCTCAGTGAGATACCCTTGCTTTAACAAATGATCAACCTCGCCTTGCAAAAATCCGCAATCTGCGGTTTTATGCCCGTGGTCGTTGTGAAATTCGCACCAATGATCAGAGTTTCGTCTGTTTGGATTTGATCTCATATTCTTAGTCCATCATACCTTATCTCCCATGCTTCTTAAAATAGCTACGAGCTCAGAGGTGCTTACGTTAAAATTATAACCACCAAACCTTGCTTTTAAACTTCCCTCATTGTCTCACGGTCCACGTGAATTCTGATCATTTCCAAACCTTGATGAGGAGCCTGATTCCCTGCTTCTAGATTTGTGATCGTACCTTTGATTATCTTGCCTTGACTGTGAGTCCTTTCCCGCAGGTACCATGTAAGGCTCGTACCTGTTTTTACCAGATCGTTTTTCATTTTCTACACGTCTTGAACTTACTTTTTCTTCTGTTTTATGTCGTAAAATGCTATCCTCTTCAATCCTCATCTTTGTACTGTATCTATTGTAGACATCATTCCACGTTGTTGCTGGGAATTCACGAAGGCTTTCTTTGAGTCACCTCGTGGCTTCTGAACTCTTCTCATTCAAATTGTTGGCGAAAGCTATGGCCGCCCAATTGTCAGGTACTCGCGGCAGCATCATTCTTTCCTGTTGAAATCTATTTATGAACTCTCTAAGCAACTCTGAATCTCCTTGCTTGATTTTGAAGATGTCTTCCATTCTCTTTTCAACTTTTTGAGCTCCCGAATGTGCTTTAATAAATAGACCTGCAAACTCAGCAAACGAATTTATTAGAATTTTAAGGTAAAAGAGAATACCATGTTAAGGCCCCTTTAGTGAGCCTTTCACCAATTTTTTTGACTAGGACTGATTCAATCTCTTGCTTAGTCAAATCGTTGCCCTTGACACCTGTTGTAAATGCAATAATGTGATCTCGTGGGTCTGATGTACCATCGTACTTTGGAATGTCAGGCATCTTAAACTTCTTTGGAATTGGGAGGGGGCAGCACTTGGCTTCCATGGTTGTTGAGAATATTTATCTATATCTACTCCCTTGATCACAGGTGGTACTCCGGGTATTTGTTCTATGCGTTCATTTTGCTCCTTAAGCTGTTTCTGCAAAGTTAGTACAAGATTTTGTAAGTTAGAATTAATTGGATTACCTGGGTCTCCCTCACGTGTTTCACTAGGGGTTCCACCACTGCCTAAATTAACTAATCCAGAACGAGGATTTTCCAAAGTATTGTTATTTGGAGTAGGTGTGGGTGGATCATGGCTAACAAGAGCCTGAAGAGCTTTATTGACGTGTGAGGAAATAAGTTTTTGTAAGGCATCATTCGTAGCCTCTTCATTCACAAATTTACCACGTTCTTCTGTGTGAGACCCATCAGGAGTGCCCTCACGAGATTGACGCAGTGAGTCGTGCGGAGTTGGAACTTGATTATCACTATTTTGAGGATCTCCCTGATTTTGCCGATTGATTTGATTTTCTTGAGTGTTGTCGTTGTTGTTCAACATAGTTGATTCAACATAGAAAATAAAGTTGAAATATAATTGATTATCAAATTTCCGGTAACGAAACCAATTTATTTAACCAAAAAAATAGATTTTTATCCAAAGCTAGAAATTAGAAGAACCGGGTTACTGATAATCGAAAAGGTATGTAAAGAAAGGAATTTGAAAATGATATTCTCATAAAGCAAATAAATCAAAGTATATTTCAATAGTCCCTTTTTCTTCAACTGATTACATATCTCCCCTTTTATAGGCCCCTTTGGGAATGCACGTTATGCCTGAGTCATAATGAGGCTATTATGAGTAATTAATGATATTAAATGCTACGTTACATAATCATTACATTGAATATATATTCTTTAACGGCTTCAACATTTAATTTCCTTTTCATGTCGTATTTTCACCCTTTTCTTTAGCCAGGTTTATTATTCTGATTGCTCGTATGTGAATAACTTAAACAGGATCGGGCGCTGATCCTCTCGTCTCGTGCCTCTTCCTTTTTACTTACCCGTGCCTTGTTTGTAATTCTTGAACCGTAACTTAGTATGACTCGTTGACCATTCCACATATCATGACACGTCACCATATATGTGAATACAATTTTCCCCAATACACAAGCTACTAGAGCCTTTTGGTGATTGTATAGATGCCAGGCCATAGGTAGCTGCTACAATATGCATCAACAATTTGTAATACTTTAGCGTGCAATACAAATAATTGAGCCCAGTAAGCCTGCACACCAAATAGAACATCTCTACAAATTGACCTCTCCTAGCATATGATAATCTTTTTGCTATCCAAGAAGAAATTCTTGTAATTATCTTCTCAATGAGATGGTTCTATTATATTAAGGATAATTTCTTAGTTGGCAATGGAACCCCAAAATATTTAAAGGGTAGTTTACCACTAGAAAAACCAAGTTCTTGCATAAAAATTTCCTTGCCATCCTGTGCCACTTCACCAAAGTATATTGAGTTATTCTCTAAATTTGCCTTTAATCCTGAAGCTTTAGAGAACTGAGCGATGCAATGAAGCAATGCATACACAGAAAGTATATCACCTCTAGTAAATAGCAATAAGCCATGCAAGAAATATGTAATATCCAACTTTTAGCATCTAGGATGATACTAAAACTCATCTACCTCTATTAGTACTCTTAACTTTCTACTTAAGTATTCTATTTCAATAGCAAACAGAAAGGGAGATATAGGATCTCCCTGCCTGAGGCCTTTAGCAGCATTGAATGGTTCTGATAGTTCTCCATTGATCAAGATAGTATAGTTGATAGTTTGCACATACTCAAGAAATCATGTAGTGAATGTTGGAATTTGGACTTACGTTAATTGGTTATAGCCTAAAAGGATAGTGACGTGGTCCAAGTGGCGGATAAATAAAAGGCCTAATATTAAATATTATGTGTGTGGATAAGTGAGGCCCAATAACTATTGGCCTGTGATGGGTAGGCACTCTTTATAAATAGAGGTCAACCACCCTTTCCCTAGCTATTAGAAAACCCTAGCATATTCTACCTCTTGAATACGTGGTAACGGTAGACGTCCCATCAGCCAAGTTCTTCGGGCTGTGAGAGCGCGTAGCTAGTGGATTGTAGAAGTTGATCTCAGGTTTAATCGCCGTTTGCTGTCGCTGTTAAATCCATGGACTTTAACAGTACGCTTCCTTAGACTCTAACTCTAGATTGATTGTGTAATTGTGTCTTAATCCCTTCTATGGCTACGGATTAATTATCTTACAGTTGGTATCAGAGTCACCATAGTTAGGAATTAAGATCATGAATTAATTTTGGGTTTTAACGGAAAAGAGATCGTTGTGAACTTGGAAGACGGTACAATACTCTTTTTCACCAAAGTTGTTCCATCACCGCACGTTAGTAACTGTTTTAGTCTAATGTATTAGAGGCGGCGGAGGAAACAAAATCTCTTTCTTTTTTAAAGAAATTCTAATTATGTGTCTGCCTTTATGATAGGATTAAAATAAATTAATCCATAAGTTTTGGCTGGTGAAAGTCGATGGCAACAGAAAACAATATGATGATTTCTTTTGTCTTGTACATACTTCTTATCCTAGGGCATGTTCTTTATTATTATAATGTTTTTTTTGTTTTTTTAATTTATGGTTCAACGTTTGGTTTACAGACGTGGTTATAGTATTTGTTATAGAAATAGTATGAAGGATCTTATCATTACTGCCACTTTGATAGTTCACTTAAGCGGCAGATCGTTTTGCTTTTCGTTAAAGGAAAAAGAAATTATTTAGTTATCTGCATACTAAACGTAGCAGTTGACTATGTATCCTTAAACCTTCTGCTTTGGTATTTTTATTTCTTCCAATTAGAGAATGAAATTAATAAATATATATAGAAGAGTTTGAGTATATGGGTATTTTATCACATGTATTAACATATATAACTAAGAAACTGTGATTCATAAATAGTGTCACCAAAGTGATCTATTTATTTGGAGCCACTGAAAAGTTTTTAATACTACATACATGTGAGATTATTTAATACATGGATTGAGAGTTATAATTAATATATAGTTTCCACCAAAGTGGTCTGTTTATTTGAGTCATCAAAATATTCTCAATGTACCATGTCCAAATTATCCTTTACAAGTGTACATTAGTGTTGGAGATTTTCCTTTTGATACTAGTGACGTTAAATTAATGCTAAGGATAAGTTGTTGTAAGAGGAGGTTTTGTGTCTCTTACCTAAAGGAAGGACGTAACGTATGCCTTGTACTCTTGGATAATAAAGGGGAGGTTTTGTATCTCTTGCCTAAAGGTGAGGATGCAATGAATGCCTTGGACACCTTATTGATTTTAAAAGGGGAGACAGTTGCATCTTCTACCCAAAGGAGGGGTGTGATGGATGTCTTTGACTCTTTTTATCTATGTATTCTAGCCCATAATTTTATCTAATTTTTGTGTTGTTTGCTTATAAAGTTGTTGGCAACATGACTACTCACTTGAATTCCATTGAAACTTTGACTAGTAGCAACTACAAGAAATAGAAACAGAATGTTTAAATAGTGTTAGGTCTGATGGACCTGGACTTTGCATTGACTGAACAGAAACCCGCTGAACCTACAACTACTAGCACTATTGATGAAAAGGCTAAGTATGAAAAATGGATGAAAAAATTAAGTCTTATGATCATGAAGAGATCCATTTCTGATCACATAGAAGGTGCAATTAAAGATAATGGAAATGCAAAAGATTTCTTGAGTGCCATTGGATAGAAATTCCTAGAATCTGATAAAGCTGAGATAGGTAGTCTGATTGATTCCCTGTCTACCATAAAGTATGACCTTATAGGTAGTGTCCGTGATCATATTATGAAATTGGTTAACATTACTACCAAACTGAACAATTTAGGTGTAACCTTTACCAATCATTTTCTTGTTCACCAATCTCTAAGGTCCCTTCCTGAGCAGTTTAACCAACTTAAGACAACCTATAATACACAAAAGGATAAGTGAAGTATTGATGAGCTTATTATTGTTTGTGTGGTAGAGGAAGGGAGGATCCAAAAAGAGAAAGTTGAGGGTGTAGTGAACTTTGTTAGTTTGCCTAGGTCAGCTGATTATCCCTCTTATAAAAGAAAAGGTGGACCCAAATTTTACAAAAAGAAACATGGCCAGTCTCATCGTCCAATTGGTAATACTGGTCATACTAATAAGCCTAGTGTTAACCAAGGTCAGTCTCATAATTATCTTGGTTCTCAAGCTATAATTAAGAAAGAAATCAAGTGCTGGGATTGCAAACAAGTAGGTCATAAGAAATCTGGCTGTCCTCTGAAAAAGAAACCAGGTAATTTTTTGGCTTTTGTCTGCTTTGAAACTAGTCTTGTTCATGTTCCTTTAAATTCTTGGTGGTTGGATAGTGGTGCAACTATTCATGTAACCAATGACTTGCAGGATCTAGTAAGCAGACGGAAGCCAAAATAGGATGAAGCCAGTATTGTTGTGGGCAATGGACTCAAAGCAAAAGTAGAGTTTATAGGGATATCTATTTTACTTTTTAAGAATAATTCTAGTATTCGTTTAGAAAATACTATTTTTGTACCGTCTATGAGACGGAAATTAGTTTCGATTTTTCTTTTGGACAAAGCTGGTTATTCATTTCAACAAAATAACGGTATAAAGTTTCCTATGATTAACATGTTGTTGCTAATGCTTTTTTAAGTGATGGCCTATATCGCTTGATTATATTGAATGAAACTTTTTCTATAATGCATGTTGAAAATATTGTCCACAAAAGGTCTGCTATGAGTAAAACGTCTTACCTATTATGGCATTAGCGTCTTGGTCATATTTTTAAAGAAAGAATTGAATGATTGATAAAGGAAAATATTTTACCTGTTCTTGATCTAAAAGATTTTGAAACTTTTGTGGATTGTGTTAAGGTAAAATGACCAAGGTTAAGAGAAAGGGTTCCACTAGGAGCTCTGAACTCTTAGAAATAATTCATACCGATATTAGTGGACCTTATGTACCTACTTTAACCAATCATAAGTATTTTATTACTTTTATTGATGACTTTTCAAGGTACTATTATATATATCTTTTAAAAGAAAAATCTGAAGCACTTGATAAGTTTAAAATTTACAAGACTGAAGTTAAAAAATAGCTTGGGAAGTCCATTAAAAAAGTGAGGCCTGACCGTGGTGGTGAGTACTATGGAAAATATGATGAGTTTGGTCAATGTATGGGGCCTTTTGCTTTATTTTTGCAAGAATGTGGGATAGTAGCACAATATACCATGCCAGGTAGTCCTGAGCAGACTGGTGTGGTTGAAAGATAAAATCGTACTCTCATGGAAATAGTGAGAAGTATGATATCAAGGACTAGCCTACCTGAGTCTCTTTAGGGTGAAGCCTTAAAAATAACTAGCTATATCCTGAATAGAGTTCATACAAAATCTGTCTTGAAAACTCCCTTTGAACTATGGACAACCCGAAAACCTAGATTGAACCATTTTCACATTTGGGGATGTCCAGCTGAAGTTCGTATTTATTCACCCACAGAAAAGAAAACTGATCCTAAAACAACTAGTTGTTTCTTTGTAGGCTATCCTGATCACTCTAAAGGTTTTAGGTTTTTCTGCCTTGGGCTTGGCACTAGAATCATTGAGTCTATTAATGCAAAATTTCTTGAGCATGATGTTTGTGATTATGATTGTTCATGTGGTAAGGAAATTATATTAAAAGAGAAGGAAGTCATTGTCCCTATATCTGTTATGCATGAAAAGGTGGTAAACCAGCCTATTCATGAATGGGAGAATCAAGGGAACAACGACGTAGATCCTATAGTTCCTGAACAAAATGTACACAATGAACCACTAGTTCCTGAACAAAATGTACACAATGAACCACTTTGCAGGTCATAAAGAGAAAGAAGGTCTTCCATCTCTGATGATTTTATCATGTATGTGACTGAAAATTTTAGTGATACTAGAGAGCTGACTGATCCCTTATCATATGCTCAAGCTATTTCCTCTCCATTTGTTGATAAATGGCATGAGGCAATGAAAGATGAAATACGTTCCATGGAACACAATGGAGTGTGGGAGTTAGTTGAATTGCCTGGAGGTTTTAGACCTATTGGTTGCAAATGGGTGTTTAAAACTAAAAGAGACTCTAAGGGAAATATAGACCGTTATAAACAAAGGTTGGTTGCTAAGGGTTACACTCAGAAAGAAGGTATTGATTATAAAGAAACATTTTCTCCTGTTTCATCCAAAGATGCATTTAGAATTGTGATGGATTTTGTGGCTCATTTTGATTTAGAATTGCACCAGATGGATGTTAAAACTGCTTTCCTGAATGGGAGTCTACTTGAAGAAGTTTATATGGTTCAACCTGAAGGGTTTGAAGAAGCTGGTAAAGAATATCTAGTGTGCACGCTTAACAAATCCATATATGGGCTTAAACAAGCCTCTACGCAGTGGTCCTTGAAATTTGATGAAATTATTACAAAATTTGGATTTGTGAAAAATAAGCTTGATGAATGTGTTTATCTCAAAAAAGCTAATGGCAATTTTATTATTATGGTTTTCTATGTTGATGATATTTTGCTTGCCACAAATGATTTGGGCTTGATGAATGAGACTAAACAATTTTTGTCTAGGTCTTTTGATATGAAAGATCTTGGTGAAGCCTCTTTTATTCTTGGGATAGAAATTAAAAGAGATAGGTCACGTGGTTTATTGGGTTTATCACAGCATTCCTACATTGAGAGTGTTCTTAAAACTTTTAATATGCAAGACTGTAGAACCGGTATTGCACCTATTGTAAAAGGAGACAAACTTAGCAAGGATCAATGTCCGAAAAATGAAGTTGAAATGAGAACTATAAAAGATGTGCCATATGCAAGTGTTGTTGGTTGGTTGATGTACATACAGGTTTGTACAAGGCCTGATATTGCATTTGCTGTTAACATGTTGGGAAAATTTTCTTCTAATCCTGGGTGGGCACATTGGGTGGTTGCAAAGAAAGTGATGAGATACCTACAACGCACCAAAGACTTCATGCTTGTATACAAAAAGGCTGATGATTTGGATCTTATAGTATATTCAGATTCTGATTTTGCAGGTTGTCAAGACACTATGAAATCAACTTCTGGATATATTTTTATGTTGGGTGGAGGTGCTATTTCTTGGAAAAGTGAGAAGCAAAGTATCGCTGCTACATCTACAATGTAAGCTGAGTTTATTGCTTGTTTTGAGACTGGTTCACATGCTGTCTGGATGAAGAATTTTCTTACTAAATTGCAAATTGTGAATTTTATATCTAAGCCGGTGACTATTTTCTGTGACAATAGTGCAGTTGTGTTCTTCTCCAAGAATAACAAGAGAACAAGTGGCTCTAAGCATGTTAGCCTTAAGTTTCTTAAGGTTAGAGACATGGTAAAAGAAGGTGATATATATATTGAGCATATTAGCACAGAATATATGTTGGCTGATCCTTTGACCAAAGGTCCTAGGCCTGTAGTGTTTAATGAACATGCTAAAAATATGGTATTTTAGAGTCTTTTGATGTGCTTTAGTTAGTGGGAGTCACTTTGTAATTGTTGACTAAGATATTACTTTTGATAAATTCTATTTTTATGCAAGCTTGTGTTATTTGATATCTATTATGCTTATGACTAACATGATAATTTATTTATTTTTATTTCTAATTAGACATTGCATAAACTCATGATATCCTTGCATTTTGCTGCTTGTTGCCTTGATTATCCCGGGTAAGGCACAAGGGAATCCTCCTGAAGTGATATGATTTTGCGTCACTTGGAGGATTATTTCTTTCTAAAAGGTGTGAATCTATTCACCTTGATTAGAAAGATAAAATGCTTAACACACATGTTTGATCCATGTTGATGGAAATTCTAGCATATATGGTCGTAGATAGAATTCATACCTTAAAATGGTGTGATGTCTGCTACGATTCATTGTTAGTCTTTTCTATTGAGACTGAATGGATTGTTATATGGGTCATTCTATCCTTGGCTATATGAGTAGTGTGGCCACCGTAGAGTCTAAAATCCTTTTTCAAAAATGATTTTCTTAGAAAACCTAAATATTTAAAATTGTTTTCATGTCCTCAATTAACGTTGGCATCCAAGTGGGAGAATGTTGGAATTTGGACTTACGTTAATTGGTTATAGCCTGAAAGGATAGTGACATGGCCCAAGTGGTGGATAAATAAAAGGCCTAATATTAAATATTATGTGTATGGATAAGTGAGGCCCAATAACTATTGGCTTGTGATGGGTAGGCACTCTTTATAAATAAAGACCAACTCCCCCCCCCTTCCCTAGCTATTAGAAAACCCTAGCGTATTCTGCCTCTTGAATAAGTGGTAATGGTAGACGTCCCATCAGTCAACTTCTTTGGGCTGTGAGAACGCGTAGCTAGTGGATTGTGGAAGTTGATCTCAGGCTTAATCGTCGTTTGCTATCGCTGTTGAATTCATAGAGTTTAACGGTACGCTTCCTTAGACTCTAACTCTAGATTGATTGTGTAATTGTGTCTTAATCCGTGCTATGGCTATGGATTAATTATCTTACAGTTGCCTAGGAAATCCTAATTTTTCCATAACCTGCTCCAAATGAACCCATTCCATATAAGTCAATTTTAATCATACACTTTGGGGACATATATTTTCTTGTATAAGCCTTTACCGATTCATGTGCTCAAATAATGTAATCTCCAATTTCCTTCCAGGAATAAACCCAGCATGTGATTCATATATAATGCCTGTAATGACCTTCTATATCCTTGCTGATAGTACGTTAGAGATCAACTTGAATAGCATAGTACAACAAGCAATTGGTTTGTAATCTTTTACTGATAATAGATTGTCACTCTTTGAAATTAGTGTTACAACTATATAGTTTATAGCTCTATACATTTTCCCTGTTGTAAAAAACTCCTTCATAACCTATATCATTTCCTCTTTGATTATGTGTCGGGATTTCTTGAAAAAATGTGCTGTGTAGCCATCATTTCAAGGGCTTTATCATCATCAACTATAGAATTCAATCCCTCTTAAATTCCTCTTATGTTACCTCTACACGCTAATCAAGTTTCTACTAGTGCGAGAGCACAACTCCTCTTATCATATTAGTTCTATTTATTGTTAGTAGTATATGTGCAGATGAGTCCATCAACTTCTTGTAAAACAACATACATGAAAAAAAAAATTTGTCTGCGATAGTGTAATACTAAGACCAGTAAGGTATAATGGAATTTATCCATTCGAACAAAATTCCTGCCCCTTACCCAGTCGCATTTTAATCAGGCTTTGAAAAACATCGAGATCACTGAGTTTCTGGGGAATCGAGGGGTCTCTTTTCGATCTTGTACCCTATATAGGCTTGAACAGTAGAGGCTAAAAAAGCGGTACAGTGAACACCAACCCAATCTCAATTAAAAAAAAAACAAGTACATCATTAACGACCTCTATTCCTGACGCACCATAGAAACTTCATTGACTTTATCATCAACCTTAATTTCGTTACGCTCAATAAGAAGTTCTTTGATGTCAATCGCTTAGCTTCTTTGCTTAATGAAAGCTTATTTCCCAAAATCTCGTGCTAAATATCGTGGAGGTTTAAATCCCCAGTGCCTTAGTACTAGCCCTTGGGCTTGCCTTACGCTTTCATTCAAGATAACTAGATAGATAGGCAATCCCATCCTCAATGCAGATTCAAGTAAGCCAAGCATGCCTATTCTCTATTACATGCATCAGTAGGCACGCCTCTGATAAGCGCTCGATCCTGAGAATCAATCCAAATCGAAACTATGGAAGAGAGATCTTTGTTCAGTAATCAACTTAAGAACCAATTAGTTGCAGTAGAACCCGCGATTGAAAGAGTAGCCAAGGAAAACATTCAAAAGAAGATGTTTAGGGATGGTTCCGGAAAAGGAATCGAAGGCGGTACACTTTCTTCTTTTATTCAGTGGGTCCCTCTCTTTATTCATTCTATAGGGCGAGGGTGCAGATGAATAATCCAGCAAAAAGGCTGAAAAACTCCTTTTTTCCAATAAAAGTTGGTTACATATCTTTATGTTATTTGTACCAGTAACCGATTTATGGATGAGTGCTTTTGGAGTAGTCGATCTAGACCTGAAACTACATTCCTATGACTTCGTCTTTGACTTTTAGCTACTAATGTATCCTTGTATCTGTCTACTGATCCATCTATTTTATGATTGATCTTGTAAATCCGTTCCCACTGTGCTCACGACCAATTTCCTCCTTAATAGCTTTTGTAATAGTAAGTTTTACACTATCTACGGAAGTGATCTCTCTAATTTGCTTCATTTGAATCCTCTTCTTTACCACAATAGTGTAACAATATGGTCGGCCCTGTAATTAAGCCCCATTCCTATTTGATAGTTTTTGTATGTTTGTTTGATGTTTTGTGACTTGCATGATGATTAGTTTAGTTTCGGGAAGGTTTGGAAATATATTAGAAAACTTAGATCTAATGTTAGAAGCTTAAGTTATAAGACATTAACAAGATTTAAGAATGGTGTTTTGATAGTTAGAGTATTTCCAGATGATAATTTTAGACTTAGGCGTATGTCCGAATTTAGATTTGGAGATTCCTAGAATATTTTGGCTTTAATAATCGAAAGTTTAAATTTGAAGGTTTGGAGAATTAATAAGTTTGACTCATAGTTGAATTTGTAGATATCAAGGTCCTTTTGGATTACAAGCCTTGGGATAGGTTCATATGGTGAATTAAGTCTTGTGTGCAAAATTTAGGATCATTCCAAGTTGGTTAGACGTGGTTCGGCACGAGTTTGGCAGTTGGAAGCTTGATTCATTCATTAAATTTGAATTGAGGTGTGATTTGTGGTTTAAGGTCTTTAAGGTGAAGTTTGTGGCCCGCACTAGGAGAGAGGATTTGAGGAGGTAGTTCGAGCATCTTTAGTAAGGTCATATGTCAGTCACTTGAGTATGATACGAGGTTTACAAAATCGTTCCGTTATGCTACTATTTTGATTTTCAATGAGGAGAGAGTGTGTGAAGATCCATTGATTGTCTTCACCATAGTATTCGCCTTGCTATGGTTAGAGAGGAAGGACCGATACTTTATTTCACCAGGATATGGATATGGTGCATTGTATTGAGTGCATACGTAGTGATACTAGAGAGATAATACAAGGAAGGGACAAGAGGTCTCGACGATCAGGTAGCTCCAGTCGTGCCTCATCTGGAGGTCGAGGTTTATTTGGTGGAGACCATTCTAGCCAGCCAGCTTATCATGCACCACCATCCAGTTGAGGATCTTCTATAGTCTTCATTTAGTGCACTCTATAGAGTTCCCATCATGCTCCATTTATTCAGAGTTCATCGGTACCGGTTCTTCTAGTGGGTATTTCGGTTCATGGGGTCCGACTTAGGCCCCTTAGTCAGTTCTGATCAGAGGTTGCTTTGACTGTGGGGATTTAGGGCATGTTAGGAAATATTTCCCCTATTTTCATAGAGGTTCACTGCACCAGAGAGGTCAGACTATAATTTATGTGTCAATTGTTATACCACTCACTCAGCCATCTAGGGGTGGAGGTCATCCAGGACGTGGTCGTCCTAGAGGGGGTATTATTCCAGTGGAGATCACGCTAGATGTTATGCGTTTCTATAGAGGATCGACGTTATTACTTCTGATATTGTTATTACATGTATTGTTTCCATGTGCCACAGGATGTTTCAGTATTGTTTGATCCTGGCACTACTTATTCATATATGTCATCATACTTGACTTCTTGTCTAGATATGCCATCCGATGCACTTGCTACCCTTGTTCATGTATTTACACCGATTAGAGATTCTATTATGGTGGATCGACTTTATCAGTCATACGTCGTTGCTATATGTGGTTTTGAGATGAGAGCTGACTTTTTATTATTGGATATGGTGGTCTTTGATGTGATCTTGGTTATGGATTAGTTATCTTCGTACCCTGATACTCTTGATTATCATGCTAAGACCTTAACATTGGCTATCCCGAGGTTTTCGAGGTTGGAATGGAAGAGTTCTCTTGGTTGCACTCCTAGCAGAGTGATCTTATTTTTGAAGTCTCAACAGTTGGTTGAGAAGGGTGTTTGGCATATTTAGCTTTGTTAAAGATGTTAGTGTTGATACTCCTACTGTTAATTCAGTTCTAGTAGTGAAGGAATTTCTTGATATGTTTCCAATAGACCTACCGGATATTCCACAAAATAGAGATATTAATTTTGGTATTGATTTTTCATCGGGCACTCAGCCTATCTCTATTCCTTTGTATCGTATGGCTCTAGCGGAGTTAAAGGATTTGAAGGAATATTTGCAAGGGTTGTTGGATTAAGGGTTCATTAGGCCTAGTGTATCACCTTGGGATGCGTCGGTGTTATTTGTAAGAAGAAAGATGGTTCTTTGAGAATATGCATTGGCTACCTCCAGTTGAACAAGTTACTTTCAGGAACAAGTATCCACTACAACATATTGATGGTTTATTAATCAGCTTCAAGGTGCTAGAGTTCTCTCAAAGATTGACTTGAGATCAGGATATCACTAGTTGAAGATTAGGGCTTCAGCCATCCCAAAGATAGTTTTTAGGACTCGATATGGGAATTATGAATTTTTGGTGATGTCGTGTGGGTTGACTAATGCCCCAACAATTTGGGTTTCTTTATCATTGTGTTCATTGATGATATATTAGTGTATTCCCATATTATGGAGGAGCAAAAGTAGCATTTGAGGATTATGCTTCAGACTTTAAGGGAGAATAAGTTGTAAACTAAGTTCTCCAAGTGTGACTTTTAGTTGGACATGATAGAGTTTTTGGACCACGTGGTTCCTAGTGATGTGATAAAGGTGGATCCGAAGAAGATTGAGGTTTTTCAGAGTTGGTCTAAATCCTCTACACTACTAAGATCAAGAGTTTCCTAGGTTTGGCCGGTTACTATCATCACTTCGTAGAGGGTTTCTCGTCTATTGTAGCTCCATTGACTGTATGAAGCAAAATGGGCGCTCAATTCACATGGTCTGCCAAGTGTGGTGAGTGCTTTCAGAAGCTCAAGACTACTTTGACTATGGCTCTAGTTTTGGTACTGTCTTCAGGATCGGGGTTGTATATTTTCTATTGTGATGCTTTTCATGTTGGCCTTAGTTATGTGATGATGCAAAACAGTTGGATGATTGCCTATGCGTCACGCTAGTTAAATCCCCATGAGAGGAATTATCTGGTTAATGACTTGGATTTAGCAGCTATTGTGAACACGCTTAATATTTAGAGGCATTATTTATATAGGGTGTCTTGTGAGGTGTATATGGATCATTGGAGTCTTCAACATCTATTTAAATAGTGAGATTTGAATTTGAGTCAGCGAAGATGGTTGGAGCTGTTGAAGAACCATGATATCACTATTCAGTATAATCTAGAGAAAGAAAATGGGGTTGCTAACCCCATAAGTAGGGAGGCAAAGAGTATAGGCAGTTTAGCATTTATCCCAACCGTTAAGAGGCATTGGCTATGGTTGTTCAGGTTTTGACCAACAGATTCGTGACACTAGATATTTTAGAGCCAAATAGAGTCCTTGCTTAGGTTGTTTCACATTCATCCATGTTTGAGCATGGATGAATGTCATCAGTATGATAATCCATATTTACTTATCCTTAAGGACACGTTAAAATTATGTGGTGCTAAGAAGACTTCCTACACTTTAGAGCAGTTGGCTAAGATCTACATAAGAGAGATTATTCGTTTGCATGGTGCACCTATTTCTATTATCTCAGATTGCATCACTCAGTTTGTATTGCTTTTTTAGAGAGATGTTCAGTGTGACATGGGCACGTAGGTTGAGTTGAATATTGAATATCACCCTTAGATGGACGGGCAGCTCTAGCAGACCATTCTGATTTTGGAGGATATATTGAGGGCATATGTTATAGATTTCGGAGACTAGTTGAATCAGTTTCTACCACTAGAAGAGTTTGCATACAACAACATCTATCTATCTCCTATCCGGATGGCTCCGTATGAGGCCTTATATGAGAGGCGATATCATTTTTCAATTGGTTCGTTTGATTCTGGTGAGGTAGATTGTTGGACACAGATTTGGTTCATTATGCTTTGGATAAGGTGAAAATTATTCAAGAGCGGCTTCATACAGCAGTGTCCAAGCAATAGAATTATACTGATAGGAAGGTTCGTTATGTAGCTTTCAGAGAGGGTGAGAAGGTTCTTATTCGAAATTCACCTATGAATGGCGTGATGAACTTTGGAAAGAAGGACAAGTTGATCCACAAGTATATTAGTTCATTCAAGGTGTTAGAGATAGTGGATGAGGAGACCTACAAACTTGCTTTGCCATGCAACTTATTAGGAGTTCAACCGGTATTTTATATTTTTACGCTTCAAAGGTACTATGGGTATTAATTCAGTTTAGTTGGATGAGAATCTTGCTTTTGAGGAACAACATGTGGCTATTTTGGATCCACAAATTTGAAAGTTGAGATCTAAAGATATTGAATCAGTGAAGATTCAGTGGAGAGGTCAACCGGTCGAGAATGCGACTTGGGAGACCGAGCATGATAGGCGGAGTACATACCCTTACTTTTTTAACATCTCATGTATGATTCTAAACTCGTTCGAGGACAAGGGAGAAAATATTATGACCCGACCGATGATTTTGTGTATTTGAGCCATGTTTTCCTATTTGATATTTATTGTATATTTTTTCATATTTTGTGACTTCCGTGAATGATTGGTTTGGTTTCAGAAAGGTTTGGGAATATATTAGAACACTTAGTTTCATTGTTAGAAGCTTAAGTTGTAAGAGTTCATTGTTAGAAGCTTAAGTTGTAAGAGTTTTATCAAAGTTTATCTTTTATGTAAATGACCTTGAAATGATATTTTGATTGTTCGAGTAGGTCCGGATGGTGATTTTGGATTTAGAGGTTCCTAAGACATTTTGGCTCTAATTGTCGAACATTAGAAATTTAAAGGTTTGGAGAATTGATAAGATTTACCCATAGTATGTTTTATGGATATTGACCATTTGGGATTCTGAGCCTTGAAATAGGTTCGTGTGATGATTTATAACTTGTATACAAAATTTGGGGTCACTCCGAGCAATTAGACGTGGTTCGGCACGAGTTTGGAAGTTGGAAGTTGAAAGTTTGATTTATTTATTAAGTTTGAATTGAGGTGTGATTTATGGTTTGATGTTACTTTGTGTGATTTTACACCTCGAGTAGGTTCGTGCCCTATTTAGGACTTGTTGGTATAGTTGAATAGGGTCCTAAATACTCATAAGTGGTTCGAATAGATTTCATATCATTTGACTGTAGGTTAGCAGAACCGGTTCTGGTGTGTCGAACCTGCAAAATTTTGACGGCAGGTGTAGCGTCGTAGGTGCATAGAGGAATCCGCAAAAGTAGAACTTGGCCTGCGTAGGGGAGTCCCCAAAAACAGAGCTGGCAGCGCATAAGCTCGTGCATAGAAGCACAATTGATCGCATCAGCAGCACCCAATGAATGGATGTTTGGTTGCAGAAGCGATTAGTTGGTGTTTTAAATGACTTGCGCATCTGCGAGGTTTTTCCGTAGTTGCGATGTCGTAGAAGCGACAATTTGGACCACAAATACAGTAATTGCTGGACAAAAAATTATATTATAGGGTTTCGTCTATTTCTCACTATTTAGATTTTGGAGCTGGGCTAAAGGCGATTTCTAGGAAGAATTTCATCACCACTTAGAGGGTAATTGATTTCTACTTGATTTTGTTATTATATTTTGTTTTCCCATGGATTATTAGACATAGGTTATGGGATTTGAAAGTGGAATTAGGAGGGTTTTGTGTTAGATTTTGGAGAGTGAATAATGGAGAGATTTGAACCTCGATTTGAAACCGGATTTGGATAAACTGTGTATATTTGTATTCATATTCAAATGGGTAATCGAGTTTTGTGACTTCTGTGGGGTTCTGGAAAAAGGTTATCAATTGAATTTTAAATTTAATTTGTGTAATTGGATAAAGGTCAGAGATTTATTGTTTGAAATTTATTTTCATAGCTTGTTTGATGTTACTGAGTATTTTTTGGCTAGATTTGACCTTTCGGAGGCTGATTCGAGAGGCGGGGGATTTTTGAAATATTGATTCTCGTGCATTCAGATAAGTATCTTTCCTATGCTTGGATTGAGGGTATTTTATCCTTGTATAACATTGTTTTCTATATTTTGGAGGTGACACATATGTGAGGTGATGATTATGTATGCACCCTAGTGATATTTCGTGATTCGGGTAGATTCTAGGTTATTATATGCCTTGTTTATTATCATGCTTTATTTTCCACCATGTTCTCTACATTTGCTGACTATTTAAGCTAATATTCATGCTAGAAACTATGTCTAGGCCATTTCTTATTTGTTGGAGACATGTATTTTTGCTATGTTGAGCTATTTGCCTTAGCCATAGTCATGTCGATGAGTCATGATATTATATTTGTGTGTTATACCTATGTGTATGTGCATTCGTTATATATTATCTCACATGTTAATAATGTTCTTATGTGTATGAGACGGGTTTGAGTCGAGTTATGGCACAATGGCACATTACGTGCGGTATTTGGACTATTGCACTTTGAGATGTTGGCATACTGAGACTAAGCAAAATGATGAATGATTCTGGGCTATAGAGCCATGTTGATATTGGTTGTGATGGACATTTGTGTTAAGCCCCTTAATAGATTGAGTGATATTTATCCTTGACTTTTGATCCGATCAGCGTTTCGGCTAGGATCTGCCCCTTCGGAGTCAGGTATAATCCTGTAAGTACAGGCACTTGATATATGCTTAATGATGGGATTTATGCCAAACATCCGTATAATGCTGAATATATGTGGGATGATTAAGGGGCTTCGAGCCAGGCACCGTGAGAGTGTTGAGAGTATGATTAAAGGTATTGTGTCAAACACAATACTTGCGCTGAGATTGCACTTACTTGATGATTAAAATGGTCATATTGTTGATTTTGGCATTCACACTTTTCATGCATGCGTAAATTTGTATATTTCTCATGGAATTTGATATTTGTTGTCATAAAATTCAATGCATTAATTGATTTTTTTGGAAAGCATACTTATTTTCCTTTTAATGTGATAGAGTTGAATCTGATATTCTTGAGCTACTTTTCCTTTGCTATTATTATTGTTATTGTTGTTGTTGACTGTTGGAAGTGCATATTAGACCTTACCAATCTCGTCACTACTTTCAAATCGAGGTTAAACTTGATACTTTACACTTTATGTGCAAATTCAGATGATGCTGATAGAGGCGATTACTAGAGAGTCGTATCCGGAACTTTGGAGATTTCCAAGTGCAAATGTTGTTTCGTCAGCAGGCCTTGGAGTTCCCTCTTTCTATTATTCTATTATTGTTTAGTCCTTCGGGAAATATTGTACTTTTGTTTGAACTGTTGTATTTACTTATTATATAGAGCTCATGTACTCAACGATACAAGATTTTGGGATGGTTTCAGTTGTATCACTATTTGACTTCAATTATTTTATGTTATTCCTCTTTTGAGACCATTTAATATTGTTGTTGAAGTTTATTCTATATATTGATTGTTTTCTTTCCTAGCAAGTAGTGTTAGGTGACATCACGACTTCAGTAAAATTTTGGATCGTGACAAAAAAGAAATATTTAGCATTTGAATCACCTAGTTGAATCCACTTAACCTTGATTTTTGTTTTATAATACTTTCCTCTACCATGGACCACTTTTTCTAGATTGTGTAAAGATTCTTTCTTGTTCCAACAAATTATTAGACTAGTTACGATTCAGTTGTTCTTGGATGGTCCCTAGGTCATCTCTTGCTCTACCAACCTTCTGTATAAAGGCCTTGAACTCTTCATTATTAAGTTGTGTGAGTAATGTCTTGAGGGCTTTCAGTTTCATCCAAATGTTCTTCAACTTCCAACTTTTCAATCTTTGTTGCCAGATATTTTAAACAATAGATTAAAAATTACTATACTTTGTCCAGACATTAAAATATTTAAAATTCACTTTAACATTCGACTGAATAACATAGGGGCATGGTCAGAAATATTTGACGCATCATACTTCATCACTACATGACCCCATTGCATCATCTATTCATGTTTACCAAAAGCCCCATCTAACTTGCTGCATATTCTGTCACTACTTTGTTGCTTATTTGTCCATATATAGTACTTCGCTTTCTAGGCTGCTTCATTTAATAACAAGTCATGGACGCACTCAGGAAATTCTTTTACTTCAGCATATTGAACATGGTTACCAATTAATCTATCCTAGGTATAGAACAAAGCACTAAAATATCACCATATCAACCATGGTATAGATATATCCTTAGCCAAATCTTTCAAAGCCTGTCATATATTTCTCCTCTGTTCACTTGTATTAAAACCATAGATAACAGATAAGCAAATGCAAATCCATTTGCTTTTCTTTTAACTAGGTAATATAATAGTTGAGATCCTTCTCTCGCCTTATCTACTATGTACCTGTTAGTATCTGAAAGTAGCTGAATCGTGCCATTTCTAGCTATTTGGTAATTGTTCTAGAATCCCCAATGTGGAACCACATTATTAGCTTTTATTTAATTTATGCACTTTAACTCTAGTTTCAAGCAGACTAGCTAGTTAATGTGCTTAGTCCTCAGATAAAGACTCAGTTCCTTCTATTTGTAACTCTTGTAGTTCCTTCTATTTGTAACTCTTGTTAGCACCCTTCACATTCAAGAAAAGTAAAGTGATAGAGAAATATTTATTCTCCCTCCCCTATCTGGAGGTGCTGATTGTGAACCACCAAAATGCCTATGTAACACTTCAAATCCATTCTTGACTGGCACATAACATAGTATAGAAAAATCACTTAGTCTCAGTTCAGGAATATCACTTATTTTTCTTTATTTGGAGTAGATAGTAAACTCTGTGACACCATTGTTGATTGGTTAGAATCATTCACCTCTTGATGTTGTCTAAGTTTTTGTTTTTGCACACTAAGTGCAATTGTCCTTTGTGGTCTATTAAATTCCTCCGTATGTTTACACTAGTTGCGTTGTTCTTTTGTATCATTTTTTTTTTACTTTGTCCTGTAGTCTTGGTTAGTTCTTCTTTTTCAGCCATTCCAGAATCTTTATACACCCACATCTGCACAATCTTCTTTGGCCCTCTCTTCTTCCTTTCTTGATTAAAGTGGTGTTCTGCAGTTCATTCCTGCTCAGTTGGATATACATGGCCAATTACTTGGCATTTTAAACAAAATATTGGCTTCCCGTCATAGATCAGTATTTGTTGGAATATTCTAATGTTAGGATCCATGAAAATTATTGAGATTAGCTTGAAATTTAGAAAATCAAGCTCATGCAAGGCCTCTAATGTAGGTTCTCGAACGATATGAGAGAGAGAGAGAGAGAGAGAGAGAGAGCAAACGACTGCACATGAAAATGATATTCTACTTTCTCATTATTGCTGTAAAATGTAAAGTGCGTATATACGTACATGTACACATATATGATAGCTAATACAACTGCTAACTGTATATGACTAAATGTGTAACTAACTACTATGACTAACTGTACAGCTATGCAATACATTACCAATACAAGTACATGTACTACAATAATTTAAGACTACTCTCAATAACCCCCCCCCCCCCC
>MU683390.1:68496-95996 GCA_026770625.1 Nicotiana glauca
GGATCTCACAACCAACTTGCCAAGTACAGTTATTGATACCTAATTTTTCTCTCATATATTTTAAAATGCACATACATACTTTCGAAATATTGTACATGCATTTACAAACATGCACAAATATTTTTCCAATTTTTAAATGCCTTAAATCCATTTATTTATGTATTTTTTAATCACATAAATGTTCAAAGCTATCCCTAATATTATTTTATAATGATTTAATTTTCTAAATTCATTATTTATGTTTATATTATATTTATATTTTTAAGACTTTAATTGCATATTTTGTAAAAATAGCCCATACATATGTATAACTACGTTATCTATACAAAAAATGGTATTTTATATTTTTAGAATATTAAGCAATTATTTTAAATCACCTTTATGTATGAAAATCATTTTTTATCATTTAATTAGCTATTTTTAAATTATTTTATTTAGCAAAAATGGGTATTTAACAAATAGCCCTTACTTTATACCAAAAAATCTGATCCCCCCCTATCCAATTCAATTAAAAACCAGGCCTAAATCTACCCAGCCCAAATCCTAAAGACTTCTACCTGGCCCCAAACCCCTCTAATCTTGATCGTTGATCACAGAGATCAACAACCACCATTCATTCTTTCCTTCTTTTATTCCAAATGACCCCAAACCCTAATCATTCTTCACACACCAGCCTCCCTTGAATCTCCTCTTCTCCGGTTCTGCCTGAGACCAACCCTAACCCTAATTACCACCACCTAAACTTATCCCTGATCCCTTCGATTCTTACCTGTTCCATGGGATTCCATGCTTGTTTCAGACCTCTACTAGTCTCCTATTTCTTCTAGTTGTTCGATTTTGCTATCTCATGAAAGAGATCTCAAAGAGATCTAGCCCAATCTTGTTCAAGACTCTTTGGCCTATGGTCACCTCCGTTTGTGAGTGCTATTATCTTGAGTTTTATGGTTCAAATCTTTGGTTCAAAACCAGATTCTCTTTTCCCCACCCCTTTTCCTCAAACCCTAATCTTTTAGACATGAATATGTCTAGATCTTTGTAGATATAGAGTGATTATGAGTTTGTCGGTGATTTTTCTTTGAAGATCTTTTGTTTCTTTACTCTTAATTAACTCTAAATGTTTTTCAAAATGAGGGTTCCACTTTGTCTGTTTTTGGAAAAGGCTTTTTTGAAATTCCTTATATGGTTGATTAATCTTTCTTTATTGACTGTGTTCCATTCTTAGTTGTTTGATTGTTCATTGTTCACTTCAACATTTTGCCCGTTACTTTTTGAATAGTTGATTGACTGACTCAACCGTCTAAGGTTTCATATTTTGCTGAGATGATTTATCGTATTTTGCCTGCTTTCCTTAATTCTGAGATTCCTAATTGACATTCCTTGCCTATTAAGCTTAAATTAGTGGATGTTTAACCCCAGATTGGTCTCTAATTACTTATGTTACCTTATTTGTGTGGTAATTGCTTGATTTATGGTGTTCTGACCCTAATTGGCTGTCAGACTCACTTATTTCCTTATTTGAAACTCAATCCGAGCTATTTTTGGGTATAACTCCCTAATTTTCTGCCTTGTCAAGCTTGATTGATTGTTTGATTGATTTCCTTGCCTTATTTGCAATGTTGAACCACCTTGCCTTATTTAACTTACACTACTCGACTCCTATAAATACATGACTCAGTTCAAACACACACAGACCTAAGGAAAAACACCTCTAAAAACACTTACTCTCTAATTCTATTTGTCTATTGCACTGTCTAGCCGGCTGAAAGCCAAAGCTAGATCTTGGATCCTATTTACCTCACTCTCCTAATGCAAATTCCTAACTGGTATGTCTTACTTTATTATTATTCAGACATTTGTATGACTTAGTTTTTTTACTTTCTATTCAACATGATCACTTGCATGTTACTAAATCAGTATTCTTCTTGTTCTCAACGTGCCTACTTTCATGTCATTGAATCAGTATGTTTCCCTGATATTAGCATTCCTGCTCTTGACTAAGACCTACGTGGTTTTTTCCTGCCTTCAATATGTCTACATTGTCTGTTTCCAAGACTTGTGTGTTTTCCTGTTCCTAGCATATCTACTTTCATGTTGTTTGAATCAGTATGTTTCCTTGGTGTTAGTATGCCTATTTCTAATACTTGTGTGCTATATGCTAATGCCTTAATCATCATGCTTACTTACATATGTTTAGACCTAGAGGGTCTTGTTTTCAGCATGTCAACCTGCATGAAAACTATTCACTAGACGTATGTGTTGTCTTGCTTACAACATATCTATATGTCTGCCCCTATGTCATTAGACCTATAATTGATGTCCTATTATAGATGTTCATCCCTAATAAACCCATGATTAAATCATGGTATCTATGCCCTCAACTTGCTTTCCTTTATGTGTGAGTGTTTGATCCAACATACTACCCTATGATTGGTACAAGGATGTATGTTCACCTAGTATTAGTTAATGGACCAAGACCATAATAAACCTTTGTTGAACCAATGGATCTTGTCTGTTTTTGATTGAGTTAAAGGATGAAACTCCTTCTGCTGACTCTGGGCAATTTGAACTCTTGCTTTGTGACTGTGTCGCTGTTCTCCGAATGCTTTTGATTGTTGTTTTCAATCCTGGACTATTTTAATCCTTAAATGTGTCCAGTTCTGAGTTGTTTTCCCCTCTGGAACCTCTGAACTATTTTACTCCTAAATTATTTTCCTTAAACTGCCACTACTCTTTTAAAGCAATCTCACTCCTATTCTTAGAATACCTAAGGTCCTTCCCCTCCAGTATGAGCACTGCTTGGGAGTCCAGGAGACTCATCTGAACTCGGACACACTGGAGCTGGCCATTCCAAACTGCACAAATCTATTGATCTTTAAGAAGGATCTTGGTGTGAGAATTTCCCGAGGTCCCTGAGGCCCTTGGGAACTTTGACACATTAGGATACCCTCCCTCGGACACTATGGGATATGGTACTTTGGATTATTTGAAGGCCTGGTTTTTTTCCAGGTTTACTTTGGGCCTATCTAGGCTCCCTATTGTATAATATCATTTATCTCTGTAATTCATTTATGATTGGTTTGTAATAATAATTTTCTTGTAAACAAATATTGGGATATTAGTAAAACTGGGAGGTATTCTTATCTATATTTTGTTGGGAACGGGTAGATACCATGCCTATAGGGTTTAATCAGTTCCTACACTTAGAAACCATGCCTATAAGTTATTGTGCCATTTTTCTGATTATGTGCATTTGGATACCATGCCTATAGGTGCTAAAATCAATCCTGCATGTTAGATACCATGCATATAAGTTTTAAATCAATTTCTACACTTAGAATTCATGCTAATAGGATTTCAACATATTTAGCACTTAGAAACCATGCCTATAGGGTTTAAAATCAATCTTGTATTCTAGACACCATGCTTGTAAATTTAAAATCAGTCTTTGCATGCCAACAAGGTTTAAATCAGTTTCTTTATGCAAATAAGGTTTTAAAACTAATTGTTGCATTTAGATGCCATGCCTACAAGATTTTAAAACTAATTTATGGCTACCACTGTTTATAAGTTTAAAATCAGTCTCTACACCTAGACAGCATGCCTATACGATCTAATGAACCAAACTGCCTGCTTAAAATTGTTTACTGGTTTGGTGTACTTCTGATTAATGACTAGATACTATGTTTATAGGACATCATTAATACACGCCTAGGCAAACCTGTAGGTCGACTAAAATCTTGCAAACTGTAAAAATGTGCTTTTGTTATTTATGAACTGTCCCAATTCAGCAAGCCCTAAAATCAGTAGGCAAACTGATTAGGTCTCTATTGCTTAGCTTTAACGCAATGTTGCATATATTTTATTTGTCATGATCACCTAGATATCATGCTCTAGGACCCTTTGAAATATCTAAAATCTTGTTGTTCGAGACGTTCTAAAGTCTTCTTGTGTGAGGAGGTAAAAGTGAGCCTTTAATTGCCCCTTTATGTGAATGTCCTATTTGTTTTTGCTTGTTGCTTAGATTTCTATTTTTAAACACTTTAGGAGAGTCTAGAACTACCTTAAATAGATGTCCTAAACACCTCTAGGGCCATAAGGAAGAGACAGGTAATGCACGTATAAAGTACATTTAATTATAATTGCTTATGCAACCACTAAGGGGAGGGTAATTGGGTAGTAAAGGATATGATGACCTGTGCGCTAATGCTATGTGTAGCACCCCAACTTGTGGACGATTACCAAGCATTGTATAGAAGTGATCTTGTAGGCTAAAAAACCTAAGACCCCTCTTTACTCCTTGTTTTAAATATAATTTTCTCTAATTTGCTTTATCTGTCTATAATACTAATTCACATAATTTGAGTTCGTCCAGGACCCATCGTTGTGCACCGCGAGGGGTGCCTAACACCTGCCCATCAAGGTTATTTAGAGCCCTTACCCAATCTCTGGTAATGCAAACTGGCTTTAGGTGCCCTAACGCACCTTAAATCTATTAGACGACGACTCTTCAAATTCCATACACAATTCCCAAAAGGAAATGAGTTGTTTCCTATGAATGTCGAAACCCAGATTTCGCGAGGAAGAAGGGGGCACGACAGTACCTAAGACCTTCCCCTCAAGGTTATTTTGAGCCCTTACCTAATCTCTGGTAATGCAAACCGGTTTTATGAGTTACTTGCTTTAGGTGTCCGAATGTACCTTAAATCCTTTAGGTGGCGACTCTTCAAATTCCATACCCAATTCCCAAAAGGAAATGAGTTGTTTCCTGTGAATGTCGAAACTCGGACTCCGCAAGGAAGAAAGGGGCGCAACAACAGCAGCATGTTTAACTCATGTGAGAGCCTTAGTGAGGATATCAGCCAATTGATCATTAGTTTCTACATGATGAAGAGAAATTAGGTCCTCCTGGAGCTTAGTTCTGACAAAATGGCAATCCACCTCAATGTGTTTGGTCCGTTCATGGAACACAGGGTTGTGAGCAATGTGAATGGTTGATTGGCTGTCATAGAATACATCAATAGGACTGGACCGTGGGATAGTGAGCTCCTCAAACAACATGTTCAGCCACACTAGATCTCCAACAACTTTTATAATGGACATGTATTCAGCTTCAGCTGATGACAAGGAAATGGTCTCTTATTTCTTAGATTTCTAGCTAATAGGACTGTCTCTTACTAGAGCAATGTATCCAGTAATAGATCTTCTAGAATCAGGGCATGCTGCCAAATCAAAATCACAGTATGCAGATATTGAGCAATTAGCACTATTGGAGAAAAATACCCCTAGTGTGGGATCCTTTATGAGATATCTGAGGAGGTGGAAGGCTGTAGTCAAGTGTGTGTCTCTAGGTGCTTGCATAAACTGACCGAGAAGCTGCACATTGTATGCTATATCAAGTTTTGTGTTTGTTAGGAAGTTCAGCTTTCCTACTAGTTTTCTGTAGTATGTGGGATCTGGTAATAGAGTTCCTTCATTAGCCTTTAGTTTCAAGGTAAAGATAAATTGATGTATGCAAAGCACTCATATTCCCTAAGCAGGTCTAAAGAAAACTTTCTTTGAGAGATGAGAACTCCATCTGATTTGTAAAGGAATTCTAAGCCCAAGAAGTAGTGAAGTCTCCCTAAATCTTTGATTCTTAATTGTTTGTCAAGAAAAGCCTTCAGGTTAGCTATCTCTACTGAATCAGTACCAGTGATTATCACATCATCAACATACACTACTACAAAGATGGTAGAGGATGAGGTCCTTTTGGAGAATAGTGAATAGTCATTCTCAGAATGTTTGTACCCCATTGATGATATGGCTTCAGTTAGTTTGGCATACCACTGCCTTTTGACTTGCTTCAGTCCATACAGGGACTTGTTTAGTTTGCAAACCATCTTGTGTGAGCTGGGTTGACCAATCAAGAGACCTGGTGGCACCTCCATATATACTTCCTCATATAAATCACCATGGAGGAAATCATTGTTCACATCAAGTTGGAATATGTTGCAGTTTTTCTTCACTGCTGCAGTAATTAAGGTTCTAACCGTTGTCATTTTGACAATAGGAGAGAATGTCTCTATGTAATCAATCCCTTCTTGTTGAGTGTAACCTTTTACCACTAGTCTAGTCTTATATATTTGAATGCTTCCATCTACCTTATGCTTAACCTTGTAGGCCTACTTACAACATATAGCCTACTTTCCAACAGGTAGGGGAACTAAATCCCAAGTGTGATTGGCATGAAGGGCTTCAAATTCTTGTGTCGTGGCTGTCTGCCGTGCATGATTAAGTGTTTCCTTCATATGTAGATGGCTCACTATCATGGCAAACACTTGTCACTAGGTGCTGACTCTCAAAGCATAGAGCATCAGTGTTGATGTGATTGTGATTTTAAGAATAGTGCATTCAAAGAAGGTGAGAATTGAGAAGTGGTAGGTTGGGTTCTGTTAGGAAGGGTGTAAACATAATCTTTGAGGTGGCTAGGAGTTTTGTGTGTTTTGGTGGACTTTCTGATTGTAGTTATTTCTAATTGAGGAGACATGGATGAATTAATTTAGCAACCTCATAAAAAGCTGCAGGAGCAGAGTCATGAGATGATGAATTATTAGATTGTGTTGAAGTGTCATTTACAAGAGAGAATTTAGGGTGTTGGTGCAAACCTGGAGATGTGATATCTACAAAACCTTGACTATCAGGAAGAGGATTTTCACTCTCAACACAAGAAGGAAATGTAACTGACTTGAAAATACTATATGGGGAAACATCCTTAGAACTCAAGGTAAAAGGAAAAATATTTTTGTGAAATATGACATCTCTAGAGATGTATATTTTCTTAGTGGCTAGGCTTAGTACTTGTACCTGTTTGTCCCAAAAGGATATCCTATGAATACATGGGGAGCTGTTCTGGGCTCAAATTTGTACCTATGCACCTTAGGTGTAGTAGGATAACAAAGACAACCAAAACTTCTTAAATGAGAATAGTTGGGTTTCTTATTGTACAAAAGTTCAAAAAAGGACATTTGTTGTTTAGGTAGGTGGTAGGCAATCTGTTAATTAGGTAGGTGGCTGTCAAAATGCATTCTCCCCAATATATAGTTGATAATTTGGATTGAAACATAAGTTCCCTAGAAGTTTCTAGGAGGTACTTGTGTTTCCTTTTCACTACCCCATTTTATTGTGGTGCGCAGGGGCAAGTTTTCTGATGAATGTGCCTTTGGATTAGTAGAATGTGGTAGCTTCATGACTGGTGAATTCCAGCCCATTATCAGATCCGATGGTCTTAACAGAGGTGTTAAATTAATTTTCCATCATGGTTATAAAAGCCTTGAGGGTTTGGAGAGTATTGCTCTTGCAACTTAGCAAATGTGTCCGCGTAGACCTACCAAAATCATCAACTAGCATAAGGAAATACTTATAATTGTCATAAGTTTTGACATGGTAGGGACCCTATATGTCAACATGTATCAGCTCAAATATTTTGGTACAGATACTGGTTCTTTGTAGGAATGGAAGTCGAGCTTGTTTAGCCATAGGGCAAATTGAACAAATAAATGGTTGTCTGGGTGAGAAAGGTACAGGTATGGAAGACATTACCTTCATTTTGATAAAGGGAACATGACCAAGCCTATTATGCCGCAAGAGATTTACATCATACTTATCAAACACAGCTAAGGACACATTCGTATTATTGTGAGTGAATGTATTTACATTTGATGAAAGATGATATGAATTAGTAGGACTTCTGAGGCCTTCATTATTTACACTAGTAGTGGAAAACAGTTGCAACAAGAACCAGATACATCAAGATTTGAGAAAGTGCTTTTACCCTTTAGACACCTGGAACACAAACAGTACAGTCCCTCCCTGCTACTACCGATCATCTGAGGCCTCTTCACTAAAGGGGCCTGTAACAGACACGGTGCATTAGTGAAGAGCACAATACATTTAAGATGCATTGCAAGTGAGTGGACTTATATTAGGTTATACATGAAAGAAGGGACATAGAGGAATTTGTGTAGGATGATATTAGGACTGAGTATCACATCTCCAAATTCAAGTACCTTTACCCTATATCTATTTGGTAGGCTAATCAATAAGGGATATGGTAGAGTAGTGATGTTGCTAAGTGCAGTCTTATTAAAGGTCGTATGGTTAGATGCTTTTGAGTCTATGATCCAAAGGTCAGACTTTGATTCAAAGAATTTGCATGATGGTTTGTCAAAATCAATAGAAGAGGTGCAGACTACAATACCTGTGAAGTTGACAGCAATATTAGTGATGTTGGAATTGTTAGACCTCCTATATTGCCTGTCTGAAAGTGCTGCATGAGACTCATTATCTACCCATACTGATCCCTTGTTATGTTGACATTTTGATTCTCATCATGTGCTACTGAATCATCTTCCCTCTCATGATGTAAATTAGCTGGAACTCCATGTACATTTACCATAGCTCATTTTCCTCTGGTGAACTTGTGACCCTGAGTTTTATTTGAGTTGTTATTTTGATTAAACTGTTCAGTATTGATCCGATTAGAATTATGATTGTTGTATGAGTTGCCTTGAGGATACCCATGTAACTTGTAACATTTTTCCTTTGTGTGACCCGCTCTCTTGCAATAATCACAAAATGGGCGACCTCTGTTATTTGCAGTGTAGTGTGTTTTGAAATTCCTAGCTCCAAATGGACTTTGATGTTGTGTAGGTGTGGCATTCACATGTAATGAAGTAGACTCGAAGTTCAGTTGATTACTTGGCCTGAATTCCCTTTGTTTCTCTTCTTGCATTAAGAGGGAGAAAGCCCGTGCCAAAGACGACAGGGGTTTCATCATCAAGATTCTTCCTCGCACTATTGTATAGACCTCATTTAGGCCAATCAAAAATTGAATGAGTCGTCGATATTGTTCTGCTTTGAGCATCGTCTCCTTTGATACACATGTGCAAATATAGTTGCATGGAGACTTAGCACTCATTGTGTTTAATTCTTTCCATAGTCTTTTTATTCGTATGTAGTAGGTAGTGATATCTAACGAGCCCTGAATAAGGTCGTTGATCTCCTCTTGGATTTGATATAACTTCACTCTATTTGTTTAATCATATCAATCTTCTAGCTCCCTCCATAGCTCGACAGAGTCATTTACATACTCAATGCTATCATAAAATCTCCTTTTCGAGGGAATTGAGAATCCAGGAGGTCACCATATCACCACATCTTTCCCATTCGCAAAATTAAGCTGAATTAGGGCTAGGTTTCCTACATTCCCTATTTATGAACCCTAATTTGTTCTTGACCGAAAGAGCTCGTAATACACTTCTTCTTCAAGATCTATATCCAATTTTATCGAATGGAATCTGTACTAGCATTGCTCCAGGACTGTCCGAAGGATGAATATACAGAGGACTGCTCGCATCGATGAACGGCTGGTCATTTCTGGTTGCATCAGGTATTGTTTCTTCACTTTGATTGATGTCTATTTGAAAGGTTCTAATCGATGAAATTAACCGCTATATCAACAAATTTTGTGAGTAAATAGATTGATTTCACTGAAGGACTCCGATTCATGTGAAAATTACATCATGAATTGAGGAATCGAAAAACCCTAGAATTCAAAAATAGAGAAGAGGATTTTGAGATACTGGATGAGGAATTCCGGTAGGCTTCGAGTAGATACGTTCAACTGTGCTCTGATACCATATTGAGATTAGTTTGAAACTAAGAAAATCAAGCTCATGCAAGACCTCCAATGGAGGTTCTCGAGAGTTACAAGAAAACAGAGAGAGAGAGAGAGAGAGAGAGAGAGAGAGAGAGAGAGAGAGAGAGAGAGAGAGAGAGAGAGAGAGAGAGAGAGAGAGATGGAACATGAAAATGATATTCTTCTTTCTCATTATTGCTGTAAAATGTAAAGTGTGTATATATGTACATGTACACGCTTATGACAGCTAATACAACTACTAACTGTATATGACTAACTGTGTAACTAACTACTATGACTAACTGTATAGCTATGCAATACAATATCAATACAAGTACATGTAATACAATAATTTAAGACTACTTTCAGTAACAACTACTTCATCTGGCAGAGGCTTTATCACATTAATCTCAACTCACATTATTGCAAAAGATACCCTTGTCTGCTTGGTTGTGATAAAGTAATGCACGTCGGTTATAATAGGGAGTTTGCGGTGAAGAAAGTTTATGCTTAAACTAGCATATTCCCAGGATAGTTCCTTTTCTTTTCCAGAAAAAGAAAATTAACTTCTCTGAAAATTGCGAAGTTATTTATTTACTAATGAACCACAAAATAGCATTTTGGAAGTTAAAATTTAAAAAATAATTCGGGTGAAACCAATTGCAAATCATTTTTATGTTTTTTAAAATTTTATCCAGAATGTATTTTCTGAAAAAACTATCTATATGCCAGCTAGAACTCTTTCGGTTTGTTTTAAATGAAGAAAAAGTTATTGAATTCTGAAAATAAATGTGGTATTTCTCTTTGATGCAAAAACTCTAAATTACTAACAAATTTTTGTATTGGTAGAAATTCGACCATATGATGACCAGGGGGTCCACCCCATCGTGACCAATTTATGGTAAACAGTCAACACAATTGACTTTTGACTTATGACAGTTGTCCTTAAAATGAACAAGGGGATGTCTCCACAACCAAAAACTACACCAACTCGTGACCAGCTCACAAAGCTTGAAGCTATAAATACAAAGAGGGAGAACCTCCATAGGGGGGACTTCTTCTTCTACACAACTCTGAACACATAGAAATGGGAAGATATGCTCCATAAATGGGGTGGTAAACAAGATCTCTCTAAGATCCTGAAGCTCTTCAAGGAGAGGCAGGTCAAGCTACTATGATGAATAAAACCTCATCTATATCGCTGTAAGATTCTGAACCTCTTCAAGGAGAGGCAGGTCAAGCTACTATGACAAATAAAACCTCGTTTATAATGCTCCCCAATTGATTTCTCATATATCTCCAATTTATTTCCTGATTCAATGATTAATTATGATTGGCTATGATTTACCCCTTGAATTATTTCGATTGATTTGCCCGGGAAGTATTCAATAGATTTCAGCTTAATCAATTTGGCATCGTCTATGGGGATTTCCTAGCGAAATCACGTAGTTTTTCCCTGGAATCGAAGACAAAGGAAGAACATCGAGCATATAATACTCGAATGCATCAAAGGAAACTGAGATCCAAAAACAACCAGACAAAAAGAAGAAGCCCCCCCTCCCTCAGAAAAGAAGTGTGAGGCATTTCTCTCACCCCTAACGCGGTGTCAGGCCGGAAACCAGCACAGGGCCGTCTCAAGATAGGACTGGGACTCAGGCCAAGTGCCTTCACCTTCAAATATATCAGGTTCGACCTCAGTCGAACCGGGACTCAGGCTAAGTGCCTTCGCCATCAAATGTATCAGGTTCAACCTCAGTCGAATCAGGACTCAGGCTAAGTACCTTCGCCCTCAAAATGTATCAGGTTCGACCTCAGACGAATCAGGACTCAGGCTAAGTGCCTTCGCCCTCAAAATATATTCGGGTTCGACCTCAGTCGAACGAGGACTCAGGCTAAGTGCCTTCGCCATCAAATGTATCAGGTTCGACCTTAGTCGAACTGGGACTTAGGCTAAGTGCCTTCGCCATCAAATGTATCAGGTTCGACCTCAGTCAAACTAGGACTTAGGCTAAGTGCCTTCGCCATCAAATATATCAGGTTCAACCTCAGTCAAATCAGGACTTAGGCTAAGTGCCTCCGCCCTCAAAATGTATTAGGTTCGACCTCAGACGAACCGGGACATAGGCTAAGTGCCTTCACCCTCAAAATGTATTCGGGTTCGACCTCAGTTTAACTAGGACTCAGGCTAAGTACCTTCACCATCAAATGTATCAGGTTTAACCTCAGCCGAACCGGGACTCAAGCTAAGTGCCTTCGCCATCAAATGTATCACGTTCGACCTCAGTCGACCCGGGACTCAGGCTAAGTGCCTTCGCCATCAAATGTATCAGGTTTAACCTCGGCCGAACCGGGACTCAAGCTAAGTGCCTTCGCCATCAAATGTATCACGTTCGACCTCAGTCGAACCGGGACTCAGGCTAAGTGCCTTCGCCATCAAATGTATCAGGTTCTACCTCAGTCGAACTGGGACTCAGGCTAAGTGCCTTCACCATGAAATGTATCAGGTTGACCTCAGTCGAATCGGGACTCAAGCTAAGTGCCTTCACCCTCAAAATGTATTACGCTTGACCTCAGATGAACCGGGACTCAGGCTAAGTGCCTTCGCCCATAAAATGTATTCATATTCGACCTCAGTCGAACCGAGACTCAGGCTAAGTGCCTTCGCCATCAAATTCATCAGGTTCGACCTTAGTCAAACCGAGACTCAGGCTAAGTGCCTTCGCCCTCAAAATGTATTCGGGTTCGACCTCAGTCGAACTGGGACTCAGGCTAAGTGACTTCGCCATCAAATGTATCAGGTTCGACCTTAGTCGAACCGGGTCTCAGGCTAAGTGCCTTCGCTATAAAATGTATTCAGGTTCGACCTCAGTCGAACCGGGACTCAGGCTAAGTGCCTTTGCCATCGAATGTATTCAAGTTCGACCTTAGTCGAATCGGGACTCAGGCTAAGTGCCTTCACCATCAAATGTATCAGGTTCCACCTCAGTCGAACTGGACTCAAGCTAAGTGCCTTCGCCATCAAATGTATCAGGTTCAACCTCAATCGAACGGGGACTCAGGCTAAGTGCCTTCGCCATCAAATGTATCAGGTTCGACCTTAGTCTAACTGGGACTCAGGCTAAGTGGCTTTGCTATCAAACGTATCAGGTTTGGCCTCGGTCGAATCGGTACTCAGGCTAAGTGCCTTCGCCATCAAATGTATCAGGTTCGACCTTAGTCGAACCTGGACTCAGGCTAAGTGCCTTTGCCCTCAAAATATATTCAGGTTCGACCTCAGTCGAACCAGGATTCAGGCTAAGTGCCTTCGCCATCAAATGTATTAGGTTCGACCTCAGTCGAACCGGGACTTAGGCTAAGTGCCTTCGCCATCAAATGTATCAGGTTCGACCTTAGTCGAACTGGGACTTAGGCTAAGTACCTTCGCCATCAAATGTATCAGGTTCGACCTCAGTCGAACCGGGACTCAGGCTAAGTGCCTTTCACCCTCAAAATGTATTCAGGTTCGGCCTCAGTCGAACTGGGACTCGGGCTAGGTGCCTTCGCAATCAAATTTGTCAGGTTCGACCTCAGTCGGACTAGGACTCAGGCTAAGTGCCTTCGCCATCACATTTGTTAGGTTCGATCTCGCTCGAACTGGGACTCAGGCTAAGTGCCTTCGCCCTCAAAATTTATCGGATGCGACTTCAGCCGAACTGGGGCTAGGGCGAAGATAAACTAAGCGCCGTCACTACAAGAGGACCGCCCATCCCCGTTCGTGTCAAGTCAAAGGGCAAAAATCATAGCCAATACAAAACTGACACAACGACCTCGGTCGAATACAAAGGCAAAGTCGTCTCTCCAAACATCTTCAAAAAGGAAAGGAAGACACAAAGTAAAGCACGAGACAAACGATGGAAAAAAGAATGCAATTATCTACAGAGTTAAGGGTGCGGGTCCTCCCCGCTTATACCCGGCCCCGGCCGGTCAACAAATGAAAGAAAAATAAAGAAAAGCAACAAGAAACAACGGAGCGCCAACCGGCAAACGGAATATAAAAGAAAAACAACAACGATAACAAATCTTTTCTTTACTCGGCGCCACCGTCGCCGCCACTCGCATCATCGTCAGCCTCGAGTGTCGCCACATCATAACCACAGTCGGCACGAGCTTCATGAGCCTTCTGGAGTGCCACCTCGAAGATGGCCCCGGTCACAACACCTGCCTCCAACAAGTTCTTGTAAACATCGCGTTGAGCTTCGGCGTAGACCCAAAGTTCATGAGCCTGGTGAGAAACGGCACTATGCGACGAACCAGCTTGGCTCTGTAGTCGTCGATTCTCCTCCTCCAAGGCCGCAATCCGGTCCAACATAATTAGGGCCTCCTGCTCAAGAACACCAATCTTTTCCTCGAGCCCCGCCTCTTTAAGGGCCGCTATCTCCCTCTCCGACTCAAGCCAGGACTCATGCACGCGGATCGACGCCTCCAATGCCCCAGCCCTTGACGAGGCACCCCTTTCCAGAAATTTTAAGGCAACAACCTCGCCTTCCAGTGCCGCCAGTTTTTTCCGCAGCTGTCTCCGCTGCTTTAACCCGGTTCTACTCCGCCTCCAGTTCCATTTCCCTCAACTTACCCTGCAGGTGCGCACACTCAGCTGCGATTCCTTTTCCCATCTCAAGCTCCTCGTCTCCGATGGATCTGCTCTTTAAGAGCACTTTTACTGCCAAGCGCCTGCAACAACTGCTAGTCCCGCTCGCCAACTCCTCACCCAAAGCCCGATTGCAAGGATCGCTCCTTAAATGCTCGTGCAGCCCTCAGCACTGATCATAATAACGGCGATATTTTCCTAGCATCTGCAGGAAGATCCTCAAGTAAACCTTGGCTCTGCGGATGTTCTCCACCTCCAACAAGTAAGTCTGCAAAATAGCGGGAAGTTAAAGCTGAGGCAAAAGCTAAAAAAGAGAGGAGAGAGAACGAGGAACATAATACGCACCCTCAGGCCCATCACGGCCACCTCATCCATCACTTCAATATCCGAAATGCTCCTCAAGGACGCGTTCTCGGCCTCCGAACACAATAACTCAAACTGCGACACCAAGCTATTTCCTTCAGTTAGTAAGTTCAAATCCGAGGGAACCTCAATAAAATGGGCCGGCCCCCCTACATTCATCGTAGAATTGGTAATACCCTCCTCGAATATACGGACGTCGTCGGGGTCCAAATCGGACTCAGACTCATACTCGTCCTCCACGACGTCCTTTCCCCTCTCCGCCACCGATGGTGTAGAACAGCCCTCCATGGCCAACAATGGTACATCAAAGGTCTCGACGGCAGCCTGTAAGGATCGACCATCCGCCTCAACAACAGGAACTTTGGGCAGGGTCGTCGAGGCAACAATATTCCCTTGGCTAGAGCTAATAGGGGGAACTCCAACCAGCTCCCTCTCCTTAACAGCAAGTTCCACAGCCGCACCACTCTCCGAATCCGTCGAGGGAGAATCCAAGTTGATCACCAATGGAGGAGTCGCCACAAATGCCACTTGCCGCCTCTGTGAGGGCCTTTCCTCTTCCCCATTTGAAGGCCAACCCGGACGGCCTCTCATCTTGTAGCATAGCCCGTGGTGAGGATGCGACCGCTGACGATTCAACCGATGTCGCCCTCGGTACTGGGTGAGCCACGGGCATAGCAGCTAGCCTGGCAATCGCGCCAGGCCAACAGAAAGCCAATTGAGGATCTTTAACACGGCGTGTTCTCCCTAGGCACAATGAACAAGCGAATCAATAAGCATAATCAAAACAAAACAAAATAGAAAAGAGAAAGGGTCGATATTCCACCTGTCACGGGCCTGCGGCCATGTCTCTCCCAGAAAGTCGCCCAGGTGCAAATGCCCACAGTGCACAGAAGCACTGCCTCGACCCAATCCCGGATCCTCTCCAAAGGAGGCGGCGGTAACTTTTCAGCTACAAAATATTAAGGTAAATCAATAACCATAAGCACAAATCATAAAGAAAGTCAAACAGGGCGGTTGCATAGTCAGGAACGAGGTCTCACATGCGAAGTTCCAAACTTCAGGGAACCCGTTCGGGTCCGCCACCAGGTGCTCAGTCCGAATATGGTAAAAGTTTTCAAAGGAACGACGAATGACCTCGTCGTCCAGCCCAACCATCATGCCCCTCGATCCTTGTGGACGTGCATGGATCATGGTGCCGCGGATTTTTTGGGGAGCAAAGAGACTGAGCACATGCCTCAGAGTAACTTCCTTACTGGCTAGCTCCGCGTACTTGATGAACATGAGAAGTAGCTTGTAGAGGTAAGGAGAAAGTTGGGCCGGGCACACCTCGTAATAATGGCAGAAGTCAACTATCAGCATCGGGAGCGGGAGTGTATACCCCACCTGGAAGGGATAAGCATAAAACGAGTAATATCCTCGATGGTCAACCTGCACCCTGTCCTCAGTCTTCAAAAGCACGATCTCGACATAACGAGGAATACCCTACTGCTCCCACATCTGGGCTATCCCTACTTCCCCCATTAGAGAAGCAATGCCCCCTGTTCCACGCCGCCCGGTGCACTAAAATCCATCACCTGATTTCTTGGTCGAGGTAGAATTTCATCGACCAAAAGAACTTCTTCACCTTCCACCAACTCTAATCCTTCATTTGCCTGAGCGGGGATTTCAACCACCGGAGAATTAGCCGGACGATTGCCGCAGGGAGAAGTTCCTGCCATAATTGATTCATGAGCGAGAGAAAGAAGAACTTTGACGGGAGAAACGGAGAAATCAATGACGACAACGATCGAAAGAATAGGGAAAATATGATTTAACAGAAGAAAAGGCTTCTCGAGAATTCTCTTAGAAGAGCAATGAATGTGTAAAGAGCAAAATGACAGCCACTTTAGTTATAAATAACATACCTTGCCTGCACGGAACCCAGCAATCGCCATTAATACATGATCGGGCTTGAAGCGACTCAGTTTCGTGAAAACGTGCGCCATTTACAACGTCCGCACGGTGTGACGCTCCACACACCGACCAACGGTTCAGTTTCTAAACTTCATTTCAGAGTTCTTAACACCGTTGGTAAACGAGAGGCGAGTCCGGTCCTTCCCGATCATGTTGCTCTATCCGTCCGCCGAAGTCGACCCGGGCACGACCTCGACGAATGGAAGGACTAATTGTATTGGCAGAAATTCGACCATATAATGACCAGGGGGTCCACCCCATCATGACCAATTTATGATAAACGGTCAACACAATTGACTTTCAACTTATGACAGTTATCCTTAAAATGAACAAGGGGACGTCTCCACAACCAAAAATGATGCCAACTCGTGACCAACTTACAAAGCTTGAAGCTTTAAATACCAAGAGGGAAAACGTCCATAGGGGGGACTTCTTCTTCTGCACAACTCTAAACATATAGAAGTGGGAAAATATGCTCCAAAAACGGGGCGGTAAACAAGATCTCTGTAAGATCCTGAACCTCTTCAAGAAGAGGCAGGTCAAGCTACTATGATGAATAAAACCTCATCTATACCGCTGTAAGATTCTGAACCTCTTCAAGGAGAGGCAGGTCAAGCTACTATGATAAATAAAACCTCATTTATATCGCTCCCCAATTGATTGCTCATATATCTCCAATTTGTTTCTTGATTCAGTGATTAATTATGATTGGCTATGATTTACCCCTTGAATTATTTCGATTGATTTGCCCGGGAAGTATTCGATAATTTTTGGCTTAATCAATTTTCCTAAGAAAATTCAAATAATCTACTCTTGTGGTTGCAAGTGCAAGATTACAATCTCACCAAAATTTAGGATATATTTCTTTGCCAAAAAAGTCACAATTCGAATTGCAATTGAATATCAATTTGAAACACAAAAAATAGATTATCTATAATTACGTGATATCTGCTGAAAAAATGTTAGGGAGAAGAATAATGTCTACCAAATACAGAATGAAATAAAAAACGATTATAATTAATGAATGTTGTGTGAAGTAGATGAATAAAAGAGTCCATTACTCACATGGTCACTCAACTATCCCGAATTATCTCCTAAAGTCACTTTACTTTCGTTTATAATAACAAAGTCACTCAACTATGTCAATTGCACTCACAAAGTCACTCAACTAGATTTTCCAAATTTTGGATTGCCAAATACCTATTTTACCATCTAAATTATAAAATTTATCTTCTTTTTATTTTTTAAATTTTTTTAATAATATGGTTTCCCCTTTTAATTTATATTAATGTGATGATCTTGGGTCATCACTTGTTTTAAAAGTAAATTTTGCATTCTGAGGCCTTAAAAATCTCTTTCTATCTCACCTCGATTTGCATGCGCAGTCTGGGCACGTAGCCGGAAAGCCAATATGTGAAAATCTGTGGATATGATGAATTTCTGACTTTGAAATGAATTAATTTAACTTCGATCAATATTTTGGATAAACGAACCCGGACCCGTGATTTGACGGTCCTGGAGGATCCGTAGATAAATATAGGACTTGGGCGTATCTCCGGAAATGAATTCCGAGGTCCCAAGCCCGAGAAATGAATTTTAAAGAAAATTGTTTTCTTAAATTATTTATGAGATTTGAAAATAAATTGTGATTAAAACTTCATGGTATCAGGCCCGTATTTTGGTTCTGGCGCCTGATACAAGTCTTATATGTGATGTAAGATAAGCCTATGGAATTTGGTAAGAAACAGACTTGAAACGACGTAAATCGGATTGTTTTTGAAAAAATTAAAAATTTGTAGTTCTTAAGAAAATTTTATGATTTTGATGCTAAATCCATACTTGTTGATATTATTTTAGTGAGTTGAATGCATGAGCGAGTCCGTACGATATTTTTAGGTTGGTGTGCATGTTTGGTTTGGAGCCTCGAGGGTTCGGGTGAGTTTCAGATAGGCCGCGGGGTGAATTTTTGGACTTAAGGAATTACAGGCTTGCAGGCTTTGCATTTGCGAAGCCTGGCCCGCAAATGCGATATCGCAAATGCAAGGGCCTTTTCGTAATTGCGAAAGCAGCCCAGGCTAGCCCATCTTCGCAATTGCGAGGATTTTGATCGCAAATGCGATCCCCCGGCTTGAGGCCAGTCGTCGCAAATGCGACATATGGATCGCAATTCCCATCTCGCAAATGCGAACCTAGCAGAGGTCGGGGTTCGCAATTGCGACCCTGTTCGCATTTTCCATATCTAAAACCTGTAAATTTTTATACTTAGCCGAAATCAACCATTTTTCACATCTCTTCAAAACATAAACTCCCTAGGGCGATTTTTCAAGAACAACTCTTCTTCCAAATTGTAAGTCAATTTTAACTCATTTCCTTCAATCATTAAAAATTTTTAGCATGATTTCAACTCAAAATCAATTATTTTCATGGGAAAAATTGGGTGTTTTTGGTATAACCTAGATTTTTTAAAAATTAGGGATTTGAACCTCGATTTGAGGTTCGATTTCAAAACAAATTATATATTTGGGTTCGTGGGGGAATGGGTAATCGGGTTTCGGTTCGAACCTTGGATTTTGACCATGTGGGCCTGGGGACGATTTTTGACTTTTTGGGTAAAACTTTGAAAATTCATTTTCATGCATTGGAATTGATTTATTTAGCATTTATTGATGTAATTAAGTAAATTGTGACTAGATACGAGCAACTTAGTGGTGAAATCAAGGGGTAAAGCGATATTTAAGATGTGAATTGTGTTTGTGGCATCGAAGTAAGTATTTGGTCTAACCTTAGCTTGAGGGATTAGGAGTCGTGTCTTAATTGTTATTTTTTAAATGTAGAGTATGACGTATAGGCATGGTGACGAGTATCTATACATCGATGTCAAGCATGCGCGTGAGTCTTGTATTGTCATTGAGATGACTTTGTTATGGTTTATTGCAGTTTATATGTCATTATCATCATTTTAACCTTGCCGGGATGTTATTGTCATATTATTATTCTTTTGTCGGGATGTTTGTTTTGGTCTTATTGTTCCCTTGACGGGAGGTTGTTGAAATATTATTGTTCCCTTACCGGGATATTGTTATATTGCTCTTATTCCCTTGCCGGGATTCTTTGTGATTGTTGGTTATTGGTAACTGGGATTGGGTGGCACGCCGCCATAAAAATATATAAAATGGGAGCGGTTTGCACGCCTGCAACAAGATATATGAAATGGGAGCGGGTTTCACGCCTACAACGAGAAGTGTGAAACGGGAGTGGGTTGCATGCCTGCAACGAGAAATGTGAAATGGGATCGGGTTGCATACCTGTAACAAGATATATAAAATAGGAACGGGTTGCACGCCTGCAACGAGATATGTTAAACGGGATCGGGTTGCATGCCTGCAACGAGATACATAAAATGGGATCGGGTTGCACGCCTGCAACAAGATGTGAAATAAAAGTGAATCTTGCCTTTGTTTTTCCTTATCCTTGTTAGTAATTGGATTTTGGTTTCTTTATAATCCTCTTGATATTTTGTTGTTACATGTTCTTCCCCGAAGCATGCTTTCCCCCTCCCATTTTTAACTGTAATTATCTGCTTTTATTTTTCTATTGTATTTGATTTAATTGCACAGGTTTATTTGGTAGTTTGGTCCTAGCCTCGTCACTACTTCGCTGAGGTTAGGCCAGACACTTACCAGCATATGGGATTGGTTATGCTGATACTAAACTCTGCACTGTGTGTAGATACCGATACCGGAGCGCTTGAACCGCAGTGAGGGTGTTGTCTTCAATCCACACAGGCGATTTGAGATAGTCCTGCAGACGTCTGCGGGCCTTGACGTCACCTCCTATCTTTCCTTTATTCTTGTTTCATTTACTTAATTCAGAAACAATGTATCATTTATTTTTAGACTTTGTATGTAGCATTCTTAAATCGCCTGTGGTACTATGAAACCAGTTCTGGGTAGTTGAGGCTCAAGTAGTTGTTTTGGATACATGTTCATATATTCTATTGCTTTTCTTCCGCTTATTTTAAATTTTCCACTGTTTTCACGTTATTGTGTTTAATTATTAAAGAGTATAAAATTGGTAAATAGGTAATTTGTTAAGTATTCTGCTTGCCTAGCTCATATTAGTAGGCGCCATCATGATCCCCGAGGGTGAGAAATCCGGATCGTGAAAAGTTGGTAATAGAGCTCTAGATTACATGGGTCTCACAGTTCATAGACAAGCTCAGCAGAGTTTGAGGAATCGGTATGGAAACGTCTGTAATTATCTCCTAGAGGCTGCGGAGTTAGGAAAAATTTCACATTTATTCTTTCTTGTCGTGCAGTTTGGTTTTTCAATGCTGATTGGATTTCTATTCTGTTCTTTTGTAGATGCCAAGAACGCGCGTTTCCTTATCCGTTGACTAGCAACCCAAGCCCCCAGCAGCAGCTCCCACGAGGGGCAGAGGGCGAGGCCGATGCCGAGGCCGTGCTAAAGGCTGAAGTACGGGCAGAGCCCAGAGCAGCAGCACCAACGACGGAGCCTCAAGTTGACTTTGATGATGAGGTTTCGGCCCAAATAATTTTGGTGGGCCCAGCTCAGGTCCTAGAGGGGTTTATTGCTACCCCGGTACTCCAGGATGCTCTGGTCCACCTAGTGGGCCTTATGGAGAGTGTCACCCGGGCAGGATTGCTTCCTGTAGCACCAACCGTCTCTCAGGCGGGAGGAGGATCCCAGACTCCTGCTACTCGCACTCCGGAGCAGATGGCTCCCATTTTCAGACTCTAGTAGCTCAGCTAGTTGGAGCAGTTCAGCCGGGTGTGGTAGCCCAGACCAGTGATGGAGCAGGTATGTCTGCCGATGCTTTGTGGAGATTGAACAAGTTCACTAAGCTCTTCACTACTACTTTCAGCGGTGTATCTTTTGAGGATCATTAGGATTATCTATACAATTGTTATGAGGTTCTCAGGAACATGGGGATAGTGGAGACCAATGGGGTCGATTTTGCTACTTTTCGCTTGTTTGGATCTGCCAAGACTTGGTGGAGAGATTATGGCTCGGCTAGACTAGCCGAATTACCAGCTTTGACTTGGGAGCAGTTTACTCAACTATTTTTGGAGAATTTTCTCCCTATTACTCCGAGAGAGGCCTGTCGAAGGCATTTTGAGCATCTCCAGCAGGGTTCTATGACCGTTACCCAGTACGAGACTAGATTTATCAACTTGGCCCGTCATGCTCTTGTCATACTTCCCGCTGAGAGAGAGAGGGTGAGGATGTTCATTGAGCGACTTATCTAGCCTATTCGACTTCAGATGGCTAGGGAGACAAGGGGTGAGATTTTCTTCCAGGAGGCGGCCAATGTGGCCAGGAGAGTGGAGATGGTTTTGTCGCATGGAGGTGGTCATGGGTTGCACAAGAGGCCTCGACATTCAAGAAGGTTCAGTGGTGCCTAATCTGGAGGCAGGGATTCGAATGGTAGAGGCCATCCTCCTAGGACTTTCCAGTCAGCACTTCAGGTTTCTCATGGTGCTTCAAGTGGTCGCGGTTCTCATATGTAGTATTCTGATCAGCAGTCCTACAGTGCACCACCAGCTCCTATCAGTGCAACTCTACTTCAAAGTTTTTAGGGTTGTCAGCCCCAACAGCCAAGGGCTTGTTTTACTTGTGGCGACACGAGGCACATTACTAGATATTGTCCTCGAGCACCGAGAAGTTCTCAGCAGCAGGGTTCCTGTGCTATGGTTCCGGTACCAGGTGTTCCACCGCCGACTCCTCCAGTTAGGGTGGGGGTAGAGGTGCTAGAGGTGGAGGTAGAGGTATTAGAGATGGAGGTCAGGCAGTTAGAGATGGAGGCCCGCCAGCAGCAGGCCGTCCCAAATATGTAGTCCAGGGTGGTGGGGCCTAGCCCCAATGTTATGCTCTTCCAGCCAGGCCTGACGGTGAGGCTTCCGATGTAGTTATCACAGGTACTATTCTAGTTTATAGCAGAGATGCTTCAGTTTTATTTGATCCAGGATCTACATACTCCTATGTATCATCTTATTTTGCACCGTATCTGGTCATGCCTAGTGATTTCCTGAGTGCCTCTATATATGTGCCGGTGTGATTCTATTATGGTAGATCGAGTCCATCGCTCTTGTATCGTTGTGATTGGGGGTCTTGAGACTCATGTAGATTGGTTGCTTCTGTACATGGTGGATTTTGATGTTATATTGGGGATGCACTGGTTATCACCTTACAATGCTATCTTGGACTGTCATGCTATGACTATGACCTTAGCCTTCCGGGATTTACCTCGTTTAGAGAGGAGAGAGACTCCTGGTCATTCTACCCATAGTGTTATCTCTTATGTGAAGGCTCGGCGCATGGTCAAGAAGGGGTGTTTGGCCTATTTTGCCTATGTTCGTGATTCTAGTGTTGAGGTTCCTTCTATTGATTATGTGCCCATTGTTTGTGAGTTTGCTGAGGTATTCCCTTCAGACCTATCGGGTATGCCACCGATAGGGATATTGACTTCTGCATTGATTTGGCTCTAGGCACTCAACCCATTTCTCTCATGTCGTATCGTATGGCCCCATCTGAGTTGAAAGAGTTGACTGAGCAATTGCAAGACTTGCTTGAAAAGGGTTTCATTAGACCTAGTGTTTCGCCTTGGGGTGCGCCGGTGTTGTTTGTTAAGAAGAAAGGATAGATCGATGTGAATGTGTATATATTACCGATAATTGAACAAGGTTACAATCAAAAATAAGTATCCGCTGCCGAGGATTGATGATTTGTTTGATCAGCTTCAGGGTGCCAAGGTATTTTCAAAGATTGACTTGAGATCTGGCTACCATCAGTTGAGGATTAGGGCATACGACGTCCCTAAGATAGATTTTCGCACTCGGTACGGGCATTATGAGTTCTTGATAATGTCATTCGGGTTGATAAATGCCCCAACATCTTTTATGGATTTGATGAACCGGGTGTTCAGGCCTTACTTGGATTTATTTGTGATAGTCTTCATTGATAATATTTTAATCTATTCCCGCAGCTGGGAGGAGCACGAGCAGTATCTTAGAGTGGTTCTTCAAACTTTGAGGGCAAGTCAGTTGTATGACAAGTTTTTGAAGTGTGAGTTCTGGTTGAGTTCAGTTGCATTCCCAGGTCATGTTGTATCAGCAAAGGGTATTCAGGTTGACCCGAAGAAGATTGAGGCAATCAAGAACTGTCCTAGACCAGCATCAACTATAGAGATCCGGAGTTTCTCAGGATTGGTAGGCTACTATCGTCGGTTCGTAGAGGGGTTTTCATCTATTGCAGCCCCAATGACTAGGTTGACCCAGTAGGGTGCCCAGTTCAGGTGGTCAGACGAGTGTGAGGCGAGCTTTAAGAAGCTCAAGACAGCTTTGACTACGGCATCGGTGTTGGTTTTGCCCACAGGTTCAGAGCCATATACCATTTATTATGATGCATCTCATATTAAACTTGGTGCAGTGTTGATGTAGGATGGAAAAGTCATTGCCTATGCTTCATGGCAGTTGAAGATTCATGAGAAGAACTATCTGGTTCATGATTTAGAGTTGGCAGCCATTGTTCATGTGTTGAAGATTTGGAGGCATTATCTGTATGGCGTGGCATGTGAGGTGTTCACGAATCACAAGAGTCTGCAGTATTTGTTCAAGCAAAAAGAGTTGAATTTGAGGCAGAGAAGGTGGTTGGAGCTGTTGAAAGACTACGATATCACCATCTTATATCATCAGGGAAAGGCCAATGTGGTGGCCATGCTTTGAGTAGGAAGTCAGCCAATATGGGCAGTCTTGCTTATATTCCGGTCGGTGAGAGACCTCTTACTTCGGATACTCAGGCTTTGGCCAATCAGTTTGTGAGGTTGGATGTTTCTAAGCCCAGTCGTGTGTTAGCTTGCACGGTCACTCGTTCTTCTTTATTGAAGCGTATCTGTGATCGTCAGTATGACGATCCTTCTTTGTGTGTCCTTAGAGATACGATGCAGCATGGAGGTGCCAAGCAGGTTACCTTAGGAGATGATGGAGTTTTGAGATTGTAAGGTCGAGTTTGTGTGCCTAATGTGGATAGGCTTCGAGAGTTGATTTTAGAAGAGGCCCATATCTCCCGGTACTCTATCCATCCGGTGCCGCAAAGATGTATCAGGATTTGCGGTAGCATTATTGGTGTAGGAGAATGAAGAAGGATATCGTTGCATATGTGGCTCGGTGTTTGAATTATCAGCAGGTTAAGTACGAACATCAGAGGCCCGGTGGGTTATTCTAGAAGATTGAGATTCCTGAGTGGAAGTGGGAGCGTATTATTATGGACTTCGTGGTTGGACTCCCACGGACTCAGAGTAAGTTCGATGCAGTGTGGGTTATTGTTGATAGGCTGACCAAGTTAGCACATTTCATTCTTGTTGCAGTCTCCTATTCTTCCGAGAGGTTAGCTGAGATCTATATCCGGGAGATTGTTCGTCTTTATGGTGTGCCCATGTCTATCATTTCGGATCGAGGTACGTAGTTTACCTCACATTTTTGGAGAGCATTTCAGCGAGAGTTAGGCACACGGGTTGAGTTAAGCATAACGTTTCATCCTCAGACGGACGGGCAATCCGAGTGGACTATTCAGATTTTGGAGGATATGCTCCGAGCTTGTGTCATTGACTTTGGAGGCTCGTGGGATCAATTTTTGCCTTTAGCAGAGTTTTCCTACAACAACAGCTACCAGTTGAGTATCCAGATGGCTCTTTATGAGGCTTTGTATGGTAGGCGATATAGGTCGCCGGTTGGATGATTTGAGCTGGAAGAGGCTCGGTTGTTGGGTACGGATCTGGTTCAGGATGCCCTGGACAAGGTCATAATTATTCAGAATAGGCTTCGTACAACTCAGTCCTGGCAAAAGATCTATGCCGACCACAAGGTTCGAGATTTGGCGTTCATGGTCGATGAGCGGGTATTACTTCGAGTGTCGCCTATGAAAGGCGTGATGAGATTTGGGAAGAAGGGAAAGCTTAGCCATAGGTTCATTCGCCCATTTGAGATTCTTGATTGAGTGGGAGAGGTGGCTTACATACTTGCATTGCCGCCGAGCTTATCAGTCGTGCACCCAGTGTTTCATGTGTCCATGCTTCGGAAATACCACGACAATCCATCCCACGTGTTAGATTTCAGCACTGTCCAGTTGGACAAAGACTTGTCTTATGAGGAGGAGTCGGTGGCTATTCTAGACCGGCATGTTCATCAGTTGAGGTCGAAGAGTTTTCCTTCTGTTCGTATTCAATGGAAAGGTCAACCTGCTGAGGCATCGACCTAGGAGTCCGAGTCCGATATGCGGAGCCGTTATCCCCATCTTTTCCCCGACTCAGGTACTTCCTTCTTATGTGCGTTCGAGGACGCACGGTTGTTTAGAGGTGGAGAATGTGATTACCCAAAAGGTCATCACTTGTTTTAAAGCAAATTCTTCATTCTAAAGCCTTAAAACCCTCTTTCTATCTTACCTCAATTTACGTGCGCAGTCCGGGCGCATAGTCAGGAAGCCAATATGTGAAAATCTGTGAATATGATGAATTTCTGACTTTGAAATGAATTAATTTGACTTCGGTTAATATTTTGGGTAAATGGATCCAGACCCATGATTTGACGGTCCCGGAGGGTCCGTAGGAAAATATGGGACTTGGGCATATACTCGGAACAGAATTCCGAGGTCCCAAGCCCGAGAAATGAATTTTTAAAGAAAATAATTTTCTAAAATTATTTATGAGAATTGGAAATGAATTGTGATTAGAACTTGATGGTATTGGGCCCGTATTTTAGTTCTGGCGCCCGGTACAGGTTTTATATGTGATGTAAGGTAGGTCTATGAAATTTAGTAAGAAATGGACTTGAAATGACGTGAATCGGATCGTTTTTGAGAAAATTGAAAATTTGAAGCTCTTAAGAAAATTGCATGATTTGGATGCTAAATTCATTGTTGTTAATGTTATTTTAGTAATTTGAATGCATGAGCGAGTCTGTACGATATTTTTAGGTTGGTGTGCATGTTTAATTTGGAGCCCCAAGGGCTTGGGTGAGTTTTGGATAGGCCACGAGATGAATTTTTAGACTTAAGGAATTGTAGGCCTGCCTTGCAAATGCGAGGGCTTGGTCGCAATTGCGAAAGCAGCCCAGACCAGCCTATCTTCGCAATTGGAAGGATTTTGATCGCAAATGCGATCCCCCAGCATGAGGCATGTCGTCGTAAATTATGGATCGCAATTCCCTACTCGCAAATGCAATCCCTTTTTCACAAATGCGATCCTAGCAGAGGTCGGGGTTCGCAATTGCAAACCCTGTTCGCATTTCTTATATCTGCGACCTGCAAATTTTTATACTTAGCCGAAAATCAACCATTTTTCACATCTCTTCAAAACATAAACTCCCTAGGGTGATTTTTCAAGAACAACTCTTCTTCCAAATCGATTGTAAGTCAATTTTAACTCGTTTCCTTCAATCATTAACATCTTTTAACATGATTTCAACTCAAAATCAATGATTTTCATGGGGGAAATTGGGTGTTTTGGGTAGAACCTAGGTTTTTTAAAAATTGGGGATTTGGACCTCGATTTGAGGTCTGATTTAAAAAAATTATATATTTGGGTTCATGAGGGAATGGGTAATCGGGTTTTGGTTCAAACCTCGGGTTTTGACCATGTGGGCTCGGGGGCGATTTTTGAGTTTTTGGGTAAAACTTTGGAAAATTCATTTTCATGCATTTGAATTGATTCATTTAGCATTTATTGATGTAATTAAGTAACTTGTGACTAGATACAAGCGAATTGGTGGTAAAATCAAGGGGTAAAGGGATAGTTGAGACATGAATTGTAATCGTGGCATCGAGGTAAGTGTTTGGTCTAACCATAGCTTGAGGGATTAGGAGTCATGT
>MU683390.1:100996-117120 GCA_026770625.1 Nicotiana glauca
TTCCCAAAGCTAGTGTTGTCCATCTTCCAAAAATCCACTCCGACTATAACTCCATCAAATTAGAATTACTCCCTAAGTTTAATTATAATCTTTCCCGTCCTTTTAGGATAGAAAGTTTTTGGACAAGGCACCCAAAATTTGCTCCTTTGGTACAAAATAGTTGGAATAATAATTCCTTTACGGAGGCTGCTAGCATCTTTAAAGACTGTATAACTAAGTTGAATAATATTACCTTTGGCAACCTCCCCAGGAAAAAGAAAAAATTACTGGCTAGGATCAATGGTATACAAAAGTCTAAAGCCTATGTTTATAGTGATTTCTTAACTAATCTGGAAGCAAACCTAATAGTAGAATTCAACAATTATCTCCGGATAGAAGAGGATTACTGGAAACTTAGATCTAGAATAAATTAGCTAAACGAAGGTGATAGTAACTCAAAATTCTTTTATATTAGTGCTACTAACAAAAGAAGGATTAATAAAGTCATTTTTTTTAAGGACTGTGAGGGGAATTGGATAGATGACCCACTAAAAATCATGGACCATACTACCTCCTTCTTTCAAGACATCTTCACCTCAAGCCATTCTTTTTTAAATTGGAAGGATATAAAAAATGACACGGCCTGCCATAACCCCATAAATTTATCTTCTTTAGATAATCCTTTGCAATTAAATAAAATTAGAGTTGCCTTATTCTCCTTCAAGCCTAATAAATCACCTGGACCTGATGGTTTACATCCATTCTTTTTCCAACAATTTTGGCATGTGATCAATATATCAGTGTTAACTCTTTATCAAAATGTTTTTCTATCTAGTATATTACCAACGGGAATAAATGACACTTATCTATGTCTAATTCCTAAATTTACAAATGCCAACCATCTAAAGAACTTCCGCCCCATAGGCCTTTGTAACACTATTTATAAGAGGATCACAAAGATCATAGTCAATAGACTTAAACCACACTTGAAAAAACTTATTAGTCCCTACCAATCAAGCTTCCTTAAAGGGAGAAGAACCAGTGATAATGCAAAAATAATTCAAGAGCTTTTATTAAGAATGAATGAATTCAAAGGCTCTAAGTCAAACATTATCTTCAAGATAGAACTTGAGAAAGCTTTTGATCGCTTAGAGTAGTCATTCATTTACAGAAAACTCCGTCATTAAAATTTTCCCCTGAAAATCCTTATGGTGTGACAACCAGTAAAATCTCAGTTCTAGTGAATGGGAACACTAGTCCATTCTTCAGTCCGAGTAGAGGTATAAGACAGGATGACCCATTATCCCTCTACATCTTTATTCTCTGTATGAATATGCTCTCAACTCAAATTTCATTTATAGTAGACATCAATCTTTGGTCTCCATTGAAAATAGGGAGAGATAAATACCATATTTCCCACCTCTTCTATGCAGACGATCTAACTTTAATGTGCAATATTGATAAATGCTCATCAATAAATATCCTCTCATGTCTTACATACTTCTGTTCCTTATCGGAACAAAAGATTAATTTCTCCAAATCAAAAATAGTCATTTTCAAATTTTGTCCTACTCCTAACACTATGTACTTATCCAATCTATTTGGCATTAAAACAAGTAGGACTTTTGGTAAATATCTAGGTTTTCTAATTACTAATTTAAAACCTAAATCTTCGGACTATCAATTTATTATTTAATAACTTAAATAGCAGGCTAGCTCTTTGGAAAACAAATTTCTTAAATATGGCTGGTAGAACAACCCTTATTAACTCAGTTTTAAATAGCTTGCCTAATCACGTCATGCAATACAACATGTTGCCTCCAAAAATTCTTAAGCATATTGACAAGATTCAGAGGAATTTCTTATGGGGCACTACTGCTTGCAAGAAGAAGCTTCACCTTATTAATTGGAAAACAGTCTGTACCATCAAAGACCATGGAGGTCTAGATGTTCAAACTGCCAGAAACAAAAAATTAGTTAATCTAGCCAACCTATCATGGAGACTAATTCATGAGGAGAATACTCCTTGGAAACCAACCCTATCATCTCTATACAAGCAGTCCTCAAATACTAAAAATTGTTCCTTCATTTGGAAAAGCATAGCCAAAGACTGAGAAGTATGCCACAAGGGCATAAGATGGATTCCCCATAAAAGCTCAAACCTAAGTGTTTGGGACTCAAACTGGATCCCACATTTCCCAAATCTTAGATCTTTCCTAATAGGTGCGCTCACTAAAGATACTATAAACCTCACAATAAAGGATATTTGGGTAACTAGTAAATGGGATCTCGATAAAATTCCCTTTATTCTCCCAATAACCCTAAAAAATAGCATCCTATCCATTTTTCCTACTTTGCACCCTAGGGACTCAGCAAATTGGCACTTGACTAACGATGGTTTCTTCACCTCTCGCAGTTGTTCTATCTTAGTAAACCAATCCAGTCCCCCTATTAGAAAATTTTAATTAGATCTGGACTCTCAAATGCCCCAATAAGATAATTTTTTTCCTATGAAAATATCTTCACAACAAACTACCAATAGTACTTACCTAAATTATATAGGAATCAACATAGATCCTATATGCCCAATGTGTAAAACTGGTACTGAAACCATGAAGCATATTTTTACTACTTGCCCAATGGTGAAGGAAGTGTGGGCAAAACTAGGTTTTCACAACAGCCCAAACAACACCATTAAACACTGGCTACCTCTTCTGCGAGATCTTCAACCCACATTAATCCCTAAATTGCTCAAATGGTCTGAGCTATTCCCTTTTGTTATATGGAACATCTGGATAAATCGTAATAATAACAATGTCAACAACACTACTTGTCATTTTTCCATTAAAAACTCAATTCAGCTGGCCACTGAATATAAATTACTTACAGAGAAAAATGATTCTATATCGAAAAATCACGCCATTAAGATCACATGACACAAACCATTAATGCGGCATCTAAAGCTCAACATAGATGGAGCTTTCAATAGAGACCTAAACACATCAGGTCTGGGAGGAAGTTTCAGAGGCAGCCATGGACACTGGATAGTGGGTTTTCAGCACCATTGTCCAGTAGCAACCCCATTACCGGGGGAACTGGAAGCTCTTAAAGAAGGATTGCTAATAGCTATATCCCAGCACTTCAAATCTGTGGTGATAGAACTGGATTCGACGGAGGCAATCAAATTACTAAACAATGACAACGAAGCTAACCCTATGATTGTAAAATACTGCACGTGGCTAATGCACCAGCTGAGGGAGACGAAAATAATCCATAACTACAGGGATGGTAACCAAGTGGCGCATGGACTGGCTAAGGAAGCTCTGCAAAACTCTTCTAATCATCAACTACTACTTAGGCCCCCTAGTTATGTTATAAATAAGCTAGATGCAGATAGACTTGGGCATGTTTATCAAGTTAAAAAAAACTTGCTACTAATGTTTTGTGTAAGCTTGCTACTCTAAGAAATATAAATATTCTAAGATCATCAAATTCTGAGAATGATGTAATGAACTATGTAGCTTAACTTTATATAAGTATCTATCTTTGTTTGTCAAAAAAAAACTTAGAGTTGAAGTTGCTAAAATAATTTTAAAAGGAAATCAAATTATCATGTTATAAGGAGATTCAGAATATAATAATACATAAATAAGTCCTCAAACTTAGCCTCAGCTAGCAAGTATGCCCTCCAATTTTGTGTGTGCACAAGTAGGCATTTCAACTTGTATAAAGTTGAACATGTAACACTAATGGTGACGTGGCACAAAAAAATTGGAAGTGTCTAAATGATCCTTTTGTAAGTTGGAATGTTCAACTGATAAAGTGGAGATAAATTAAGGTGTGTACTTGTACACGCCCAAAGTTGGAGGGCATACTTGCCAGCCGAGACCAAGTTTGAGTGCCTGTTTATGTATTATGCTTTATAATTGTCTGAAACAATGTTGTTTAGTTTTTACTTCTATAGTGCTTCACTCCTTTTTATATTGATTATATGTGTCGTTGAATTCTCACAATTCCCATTAAAATGCACTTCATAGTTGAATAAATTGCTCTAGTGATGGAAAGTGCAAGTTTTCAATCTCTCAACAAATTTGAATCTTAGCTAGGGATGGCAATGGGGCGGCGCACCAATGTTCACGTGGCAGGGCAGGGCGAGTTAGAGTGTACGCGTGTGCGGTGCAAGGTGGTGCAGTTAAAATATTTTTTTGTTAAATTTAGGCAGGTGCAGGGTGGGTCGCGGGTGGGATTCCAATCCTTACTACTTTTTGTTCATTTTGGTGTAGCTCTCATTCTTTTGCAGATCGTGCTTCCACTTCCCTTTGTGTTGTGCCAATTATGCCCAATATTTTAGAGAAAAATTATTACATATATGAAATGTATGCATATGATAACACAATCTATTTCTAATATCACAATATAAAGGCTCTACAACTATTGTATTGGAAGTTTATAAACCTCAAATACAATTTTGATAAATAACTGTGGAAGAGGAAGATTAGATTGCCAATGATATATATATATATATATATATATATATATATATATATATATATATATATATATATATATATATATAAAATTGGAAAAAAAGAAGACAAATTAGGAAAAAATTAAAGGGAAATTTAGCTGGGCGGGTGGACGCGAGTGTAAATGTGGGGCGGGTGGATGCAGGTCAAAGTGCTATGCGGGTGGAGTGGGGTGGGGCGTGTTGAATTCCTTGCGGGTTGAGACAGAACTTGCCCCGCACTTCCCCATTGTCATCCATAATCTTAGCGATGAGTAAAAATATGCAGAGTATGAGGTAATAAAATTTCTACCAAGGGTATATTTGATATTCTAATTTTTTCATATTTCGCTGGCTTAAATATTTTGAAAAATATTTTGCTCATGAACTCATTAATTGGAGGAAAATAGTTTTCGTATAAAAAGAATCGAAAACAATTTTCAATCAACATTCTTTTCATGTTGTAAATAGAGTGCTTTTTTTTATTTTGACAAAAATGAGTATATCCTTTTTAAAAAAAGTTGTTTTCCTTCATTTCGACAAAATGAGTACTTTTTTCATGATGTCGATAAATTATTTTCTTTCATTTCAACAAATTCTAAGTATTTTCTTTCTTGAAATAGAAAAAATATTTTTATTTCAATAAAATGAGTACTTTCTTTTTATGATGTAGAAAAGTATTTTCTTTCATTTCAACAAAACATGTATATGTTTTCCTGATGTAAAAAAAAAAATCTTTCATTTTAATAAAATGAGTACCTTTTTTTTATTGCGTAGAAAACATATTTACTATCATTCCAACAATACGAGTACTTTCTTTTCATGACGTAAAAAATATATTCTCTTTCATTTTAACAAAATGAGTACCTTTATTTCATTGTAAAAAAAGTTTTTCTTTCATTTTAACAAAACGAGTACTTTCTTTTCATGAGGTAGAAAAAGTATTTTCTTTCACTTCAATTAATTGAGTTTTCTTTCATGATGTATATATAGTATTTTCTTTCATTCAACAAAATGAGTAATTTCTTTTCATGTTGTAGAAAGGATACTTTCTTTTTCAACAAAAAAATATTTTCTTTTTAGTTTCGAGCTCAAATTTCAACGTTGTTCTTGTGTAAAAAAGTAAAGTATTGGATTTGTGTGAATTTTGAAATGAATAATTAAAATTTTTGAAGAAAATAGAGTCCGGGAGGGGGGGAGTACAGGAAATATGAGAATTTTGGAGAATGTGGGTTGAGAAAAGTATCATAGAAAATTATTTTCTTAAAAATATTTTATACTCTCTAACCAAACAATAAAAAATATTTTCCGAAAAAAAAAATTAAATCACCAACCAAATAAGAAAAAATAAATGATAAAATTACCTATTTTCTATGAAAAGATTTCTAAAAAAATATATTCCATAAAAAATATTTTCCTTCCAACCGAAACACACCCCAAAATGTCTTCCTCTTTTCCACCTTTCCCTCTTCGTTAAGGAGCGGAGACATCCTTTAGCAGGGATGTAATTTGACATTGCTTTGAATAATAATTTCATTAGTATTCGGCGTATGATGAATTTTTTTAATAAATACTTCATTCATCCCAATTTATGTGATAGTATTCGGAAATTAAGAGTCAACAAATTAAATTCTTCTTTTACCGCAATTCTTTTGTACGTCCCTTAAATATTTTAAAATCATTAGTAATATTATGACTTATAATACTTTTTAAGTGGTTTCCTACTATATAGATTTTTATTTCAAAAAACTTCAAAATTATATGTAAAATTAAAAAAATTGAATATCAATAAGCAAAAAGCGTTATATAAATTGGGATACAGGGAATAATATGTGTATGTAAAATAGCGTAACAAACTTGAAAATGATATTCCCAAAATCATATACATTTGTAATAAAAATAATTAATCGATATTATTTGCATAAAATTCTGCACTTGTCATATTGTTTTAAAATTTCTAACTCATCAAGTTTAAATTGTGGATCATCCACCACCACATTCAGAAACATCTAAGAAAAAGAAAAATCAAATAAATTAGCAGCTGATATACCTATAATTACAAATCATCAACTCTAAAGGTGTGTTTGGTACGAAGAAAAATATTTTTTGGAAAATATTTTTAATTTTTTTATGTTTAGTTGGCTTAACTGTTTTGGAAAATATTTTCCTTATGAACTCATTTTTCTCCAATTGGAGAAAAATATGTCTTTATCAAGAGAAGGAAAAATATTTTTCAAAGCTCCTTCTCAATCTTCCCTATTCTATTTCCCACCCTCACCAACCCACCACACCCCCTCTCCAAAAAAAAATTTTCAAATTTTAGTTTTTCCCTTATCACCCACCCATACTTCCCCCCCCACTTCCCCACACACACACACCCCCCAGCCCCACGAAAAAAAATTATTTTTTTACCTTAAATTTTTTTATTTGTAATTTCAAATTTCTATTTTTTTATTTTTCTGCACTACCCACCACCTGTCACGCCACCTTTTTTACCACCCGAGGGAGATATAAGGGGGTTTGTCCAATTAAAGTGACATAAATCGAAATATAATTATTTTATTTAATTTATTAGAGTTGCCACTTGGAATAGTTTATTTGGTGTCCCAAGTCACCGGTTTATTTTAAAATCCCAAATCGAGAAAATTTTAAATTTATTTTAAAAAGTCTGCGGACCAGAAATTCCAAGTAAGGAATTCTGTTAACCCGGGAGAAGGTGTAAGGCATTCCCGGATTCCGTGGTTCTAGCATGGTCGCTTAAACTATTAATATTGGTCTTATCTGATTTACTACATGTTTTAAGCCCAGTGTGTATTTTTAAAATTTTAAACCGCTTTTAATTATTTTATGAAATTATTCTGGAATAAGTTACGATTGTCGTACACTTGTTTGTTTGATACCTATTATGAATCATGTTACGGGAACCGTACCCACGATACACAACATGTTTAATTTATTAAAATTGTTAGAAGTTGTGGGGTCACATAAATATACCCCCACATTTTAGAAATTAAGTATCACAACTATGTTATGGGAATCGTACCCGTAGCTATGATTTTATTATAAATGCGCCAAAAGCAAACTACGGGCGTTCATATGATATTCTTTTTTAAGGCTTGAGTTTGCATGTGAGGGCATCAAGAAATATGGATAAGGTTTGTGAAGCGAGTGTCGATTTATTTACCCAACGTTGTATTACCACACAAAGATTGACGACATCATACGACAAATATCTTGGTATGAGAAGTCAAGAAAAGCAATTGAATTAATCTGATTAATCATAAAGTTAAACCTTGTAGCTCGAATTCAATGTGTCTCAACAAGCACAATGTTTACTGCCAAAATCAGATTAGTTCATCCATAAATGAAAGATACAAAAAGAATACAAGTTTGGGTAGTGTATTGGCAGAAATTCGACCATATAATGACCAGGGGGTCTATCCCATCGTGACCAATTTATGGTAAACAGTCAACGCTATTGACTTTTGACTTATGACAATTGTCCTTAAGATGAACAAGGAGACGTCTCCACAACCAAAAAACGACGCCAACTCGTGACCAGCTCACAAAGCTTGAAGCTATAAATACCAAGAGAAAGAGCCTCCATAAGGGGACTTCTTCTTCAACACAACTCTGAATGCACAAAAATAGAGAGATATGCTTCATTAATGGGGCGATAAACAAGATCAATGTAATGTCCTGAACCTCTTCAAGGAGAGGCAGGTCCAGCTACAGTGATGAATAAAACCTCATTTATATCACTGTAAAATTTTGAACCTCTTCAAAGAGAGGCAGGTCCAGCTACAATGATGAATAAACCCTCATTTATATCACTGTAAGATTCTGAACCTTTTTAAGGAGAGGCAGGTCAAGCTACAACGATGAATAAAACCTCGTTTATATGGCTCCCCAATTGGTTGCTCATATATCTCCAATTTGTTTCCCGATTTAGTGATTAATTATGATTGGCTACGATTTACCTTCGATTTATTTTTGATTGTATTTACTTGCAAAGTATTTGTTAACTTTCGAGTCAAACAATTTGGCGCCGTCTGTTGGAATTTTCTAGCGAAATCACATAGTTTTTCCCTGGAATCAAAGCCAAAGGAAGCACACCGAGCACATGATACTCGAATGCATCAAAGGAAACTGAGATCCAAAAATAACCAGACAAGAAGAAGAAGTTCCCCCCCTCTCCCTCAGAACAGAAGTGTGAGGCATTTCCTTCACCCCTAACGTGGTATTAGGCCGGAAACCGACACAGGGCCATCTCAAGCCAGGACCGGGACCCAGGCCAAGTGCCTTCGCCATCAAATATATCAGGTTCGACCTCAGTCGAACCGGGACTCAGGCAATGTGCCTTCTCCATCAAATGTATTAGGTTCAATCTCGCTCGAACTAGGGCGAAGGCACTTACAAAATGTATTAGTTTCGACCTCGGTCGAACCGGGATTCAGGCTATGTGCCTTCGCCATCAAATGTATTAGGTTCGACTTCGGTCGAACCGAGACTCAGGCTATGTGCCTTCGCCATCGAATGTATTATGTTGGACTTCAGTCGAACCGAGACTCAAGCTAAGTGCCTTCGCCCTCAAAATGTATTAGGTTCGATCTCAGTCGAACTGGGATTCAGGCTTTGTGCCTTCGCCATCAAATGTATTAGGTTCGAATTCAGTCGAACCGAGACTCAGGCTAAGTGCCTTTGCCCTCAAAATGTATTAGGTTCGACCTTAGTTGAACCAGGATTTAGGCTATGTGCCTTCGCCATCAAATGTATTAGGTTCGACTTCAGTCGAACAGAGACTCAGGCTATGTGCCTTCGCCATCAAATGTATTAGGTTCGACTTCAGTCGAACCGGGATTTAGTCCAAGTGCCTCCGCCATCAAATGTATTAGGTTCGACCTCAGTCGAACCAGGACTCAGGCAATGTGCCTTCTCCATCAAATGTATAGGGTTTGACCTCAGTCGAACCAGAACTCAGGCTAAGTGCCTTCGCCATCAAATATATCAGGTCCGACCTCAGTCGAACCGGGACTCAGGCTATGTGCCTTCGCCATCGAATGTATTAGGTTCGACTTAAGTCGAACCGATACTCAGGCTAAATGCCTTCGCCATAAAAAATATCAGGTCCGACCTCAGTTGAACCGGGACTCGGGCTATGTTCCTTCGCCATCAAATGTATAACGTTCGATCTCGCTCGAACCGGGACTCAGTCTATGTGCCTTCGCCATCGAATGAATTGGGTTCGATCTTGCTCGAACTGGGACTCAGGCTAAGGTCCTTTGCCCTCAAAATGTGTTAGGTTCGACCTCAGTCGAACCAGGACTCAGGCTATGTGCCTTTGCCATCAAATGTATCAGGTTCGACCTCAGTCAAACTAGAACTCAGGCTAAGTGCCTTTGCCGTCAAATGCATCAGGTTCGACCTCAGTCGAACTAAGGACTCGGACTAAGTGCCTTCACCATCAAATTTGTTAGGTTTGACCTCGGTCGAACTGGGACTCAGGCCAAGTGCCTTCGCCCTTAAAATTTATCGGATGCGACTTCAGCCGAACTGGGGCTAGGGCGAAGATAAACTAAGCGTCGTCACTACAAGACGACCGCCCCTCCCCGTTCGTGTCAGGTCAAAGGGAAAAAATCATAGCCATTCCAAGACTGACACAATGACCTCCGTCCAATACAAAGGCGAAGTCGTCTCTCCAAACATCTTCAAAAAGGAAAGGAAGACACAAAGTAAAGCACGAGACAAAAAAAGGGAATGTAATTATCTACAGAGTTAAGAGCGCGGGTCCTCCCCGCTTACACCCAGCCCCGGGCGGTCAATGCCAAAAAATAAAAATAAAGAAAAACAACAAGAAACAACCGAGCTCCAACCGACGAACGAAATAAAATAGAAAACAATAACAGACTATTTTTTTACTCGGCGCCAACATCACTGCCGTTCACGCCATCGTTAGCCTCGGGTGGCGCCATCGTCAACCTCGGGTGTCGCCATATTATAACCATAGTCGGCATGAGCTTCACGAGCCTTCTGGCGTGCCACCTCGAAGACGGCTTCGGTCACAATACCTGCCTCCCACAAGTTCTTGTAAACATCGCGTTGAGCTTCGGCGTAGACCCAAAGTTCAAGAGCCTGGTGGGAAACAACAGTATGTGACAGACCAACTTGGTTTTGTAGTCACCGGTTCTCTTCCTCCAAGGCCGCAATCCGTTCCGACATAACTTGGGCCTCCTGCTCAAGAACGCCAATCCGTTCCTCGAACCCCGCCTCTCTAAGGGCCGATGTCTCCCTCTCCGACTCAAGTCGGGACTCGTGCATGCGGATCGACTCCTCTAATGCCCCAGCCCTCGATGAGGCACCCCTTTCCAGGAATTTTAAGGCAGCGACCTCGCCTTCCAGCGCCGCCAGTTTCCCACTCCATTCCGCAGCCGCCTCCGCTGCTTTGACCCGGTTCTGCTCCACCTCCAATTCCATCTCCCTCAACTTACCCTGCATGTGCTCACACTCAGCTGCGATTCCCTTTCCCACCTCAAGCTCCTCGTCCTTCCGATGGATCTTCTCTTCAAGAGCACTTTTACTACCAAGCGCCTGCAACAACTGTTGGTCTCGCCTCGCCAACTCCTTGCCCAAAGCCCGATTGCAAGGATTATTCCTTAAATGCTCGTGCAGCCCTCGACACCGATCACCATAACGGCGATATTTTCCCAGCATCTACAGGAAGATCCTCGAGCGAACCTTGGCTCTGCGGATGTTCTCCACCTTCAACAAGTCTGCAAAACAGAGGGAAGGTAAAGCTGAGGAAAAAGCTAAAAAAAAAAGGAGAGAGAACTAGGAACGTACTACGTACCCTCAAGCCCATCACGGCCACCTCATCCATCACTTCAATATCTGAAATGCTCCTCAAGGATGCATTCTCGGCCTCCGAACACAACAACTCGAATTGCGACACCAAGCTACACCCTTCAGTTAGTAAGTTCAAATCCGAGGGAACCTTAATAAAATAGGCCGGCCCCCTTGTGCTCAACGTAGAATTGGTAATACCCTCCTCGAACATACGGACGTCGTCGGGGTCCAAATCGGACTCAGACTCATACTCTTCCTCCACCATGTCCTTCCCCGTCACCGCCACCGATGGTGTAGAGCAACTTGCCGCGGCCAATAATGGTACATAAGAGGCCTCGCCGGTGGCCTGTAAGGATCGACCATCCGCCTCGACAACAGGAACTTCGGGCAGGGTTATCGAGGCAACAATATTCCCTTGTCTAGAGCTAATAGGGGCAACTCAAACCAGCTCCCTCTCCTCAACAGTGAATGCGACAGCCACACCACTCTCCGAATCCGTTGGGGGAGAATCCAAGTTGATCACCGATGGAAAAGCCGCCACAAATGCCACTCTCCGCCTCTGTGAGGGCCTTTTCTCTTCCCCATTTGAAGGCGAGCATGTCCAAGAATGGACGAACCCGAACGATCTCTCATCTCGTAGAGTAGCCCGTGTTGGGGACGCGGCCACTGACGATTCAACCGATGCCGCCCTCAGTACTGGGCGAGCCACGGGTATAGCAGCTAGCCTAGCAATCGCGTCCGGCCGGCGAAAAGACAATTGAGGAGCTTTAACACGGTGTGTTCTCCCTAGGCATAAAGAACAAGAGGATCAATAAGCGTAATCAAAACAAAACAAAATAAAAAAGAGAAATGGCCGATTTTCCACCTGTCACGGGCCTGCGGCCATGTCTCTCGCAGAAAGTCGCCCAGGTGCGAATGACCACAGTGCACGGAAGCACTGCCTCAACCCAATCCTGGATCCCCTCCAAAGGAGGTGGCGGTAACTTTTCAGCTACAAAATATTAAGGTAAATCAATAACCATAAACACGAAGCGTAAAGAAAGTCAAAAAGGGCGGTTGCCCAGTCAGGAACGAGGTCTCACGTGTGAAGTTCCAAACTTCTGGAAACTCGTTCGGGTCCGCCACCAGGTGCTCAGTCCGAATATAGAAAAAGTTTTCAAAGGAACGACGAATGACCTCGTCGTCCAGCCCAACCATCATGCCCCTCGATCCTTGTGGGCGTGCATGGATCATGGTGTCGCGGATTTTTTGGGGAGCAAAGAGATTGAGCACATGCCTCAGAGTGACTTCCTTACCGGCTAGCTCCGCGTACTTGGTAAACATGAGAAGCAGCTTGTAGAGGTAAGGAGAAAGTTGGGTCGGGCACACCTCGTAATAACGGCAGGAGTCAACTACCAGCATCGGGAGCGGGAGTGTATACCCCACCTGGAAGGGATAAGCATAGAACGAGCAATATCCTCGACGGTCAACCTGTACCCTATCCTCAGTCTTCGCAAGCACGATCTCGACATAACGAGGAATACCCCATTGCTCCCGCATCTGGGCTATCCCCACTTCCCCCATTAGAGAAGTAATGACCTCATGTTCCACGTCGCCCGGTGCACTAAAATCCATCACCTGATTTCTTGGTCGAGGTAGAATTTCATCGACCGAAGGAACTTCTTCACCTTCTACCAACCCTAATCCTTTATTTGCCTGAGCGGGATTTTCAACCACCGGAGAATTAGATTGTTGCGGGAAGAAGTTCCTGCCATAATTGATTCATGAGTGAGAGAAAGAAGAACTTTGACGGGAGAAACGAAGAAATCAATGATGATAACGATCGAAAGAATAGGGAAAATGTGATTGAACAGAAGAAAAGGCTTCTCGAGAATTCTCTTGGAAGAACAATGAATGTGTAAAGAGCAAAATGACACACCCTCTCTAGTTATAAATAACAGACCATGCCTGTATGGAACCCAACAATCGCCATTAATACATGATCGGGCATGAAGCGATTCAGTTTCGTGAAAACATGCGTCATTACGAACGACCGCGCGGAGTGACGCTCCACTTACCGACCAGCGGCTCAGTTCCTAAGCTTCATTTCGGAGTTCTTAACACCATTGATAAACGAGAGATGAGTCTGGCCCTTCCCGATCACGTCGCTCTATCCGTCCACCGAGGTCAACCCGGGCACGACCTCGATGAATGGAGGGACTAACTGTATTAGTAGAAATTCGACCATATGATGATCAGGGGTTCCACCCTATCGTGACCAATTTATGGTAAACGGTCAACGCTATTGACTTTTGACTTATGACAACTGTCCTTAAGATGAACAAGGAGACGTCTCCACAACCAAAAAATGACACCAACTCGTGACCAGCTCACAAAGCTTGAAGCTATAAATACCAAGAGAGAAAGCCTCTATAAGGGGGACTTCTTCTTCAACACAACTCTGAATGCACAAAAATAGTGAGATGTGCTACATTAATGGGTTGATAAACAAGATCAATGTAAGGTCCTGAACCTCTTCAAGGATAGGCAGGTCCAGCTACAACAATGAATAAAACCTCATTTATATCACCGTAAGATTCTGAACCTCTTCAAGGAGAGGCAGGTCCAGATACAATGATGAATAAAACCTCATTTATATTACTGTAAGATTCTGAACCTCTTCAAGGAGAGGCAGGTCAAGCTACACTGATGAATAAAACCTCGTTTATATCGCTCCCCAATTGATTGCTCATATATCTCCAATTTGTCTCCCGATTCAGTGATTAATTATGATTGGCTACGATTTACCCTTGATTTATTTTTGATTGTATTTACTTGCAAAGTATTTGTTAACTTTCGAGTCAAACAGGTAGGATCGCTAGATATATTGATCTATTGGATTTATTGATGAAATCCAACAATTGATTTACTGGGCTCCCTAGTTTCAAAGTTTCTTTACTCAACTTGTTTTCCAAATAGGCCAAATCTCTGGACTGATGCGTGCTTAAAAAAACCCAGCAACTATCCTAAACAAACATTATAGTAATAACTATGATCTCTCCAGGTCTGTGCTCCTTCTCCAAATTATTACATCAAATAATCACTCTAATAGAATGTAGTACACCCCTATCACCAACTATTTATCCCCTTGGATCCATTAATTACACGAAGAATTATAGAACCAATACACTCTATAATTACAGAATTAAATTCTTTGCAGTGACTTCTTCAGAACTGACCCTGACCAATTGGTGGTCAGATTCACGGCTCTGTCGACCTCAAATTAACTCCGTCATGAGCCCTCACATTTCGTGTAAGTGAACTTCAAAAAACATATATTAAATTCAATCAACGCAACCAAATCATGCTTAATTATTCCATTGAGACAAGCTTCAAGAATTAGAGATTAACAGAGAGAGGAATTTCGAGTAACTTCAAAGCCTAAAACATGTTGAATTTATAAAGCTAAATATAAAACAAACAAGAACATTGCAAGAGTAAACAATTCAACTTTATTTATTCTTCAATGTTTAAAGAAAATAATATTTCATTCAAGGCAACTCAACAAGGCATACAAAAGTTCAGAAAAAATATCTAGCAAAAGGAAAAACAGCCTAAAGAAACAAAGAAATATGCAGTTCCTAGCTCAGCTCAGCAAAAACCAGCAATGAATAAACCCCAAATTTCTTCTCCAAATTCCTAAACCCAGCAAAAAGATCTCCAGAATGAAAGAAAGCTCAAAATTTCTTAAGAACACTTTAGGAAAGTTTTGTTTCAGCCGTTTGCCTTTTTTTTCTCTTTTTTTTGTGCCCTAATCATTGGCAAGAGGGTCTTTTATATAGAGGGTTTAGGGCAACCAAATCAGATTTTTATAATTCAAAAGTACCCTTTAAACTTCTTATTTAATCAACTTACACCCCTGCCCAGAGTTCCTCCCTCTCTTTCTCTAAATGATCCTTGTCAGCTTTTATAAGCTTTCTATAAGCTTCCCTCAAATCCTATCCAATTCGAAACCCTAGTGCCCCTGTATTTGCCTCGTTTATTTTACTGTTAACACATGAAGGGCTATGAAAACAAGGGAAGAAGTATACCAATTGAATCGAACAAGCTTCGATATCCCTAAGAAACGGTGACGAATCAACTCAAACTCCTGCGGGCAAGCATCTCGGCCAAATGGTGAGAATTGCAACATGAACACTAGCTGGACTCTTTTCCACAGCTAGTGCTTCATGGAACAGTTCTCAACACATGCCAAATAGAAGATGAGGCAGAGGTTCGAAGAAACTTGGATATTCAAAGTTTAAATGCCCTAAATCCGACCAAACTTAGAAGGGTGGGCTAACTTTATGAGTGAATTGACTCTTCGCGTTGAAAGTGTAGGATTCAAATGGGTTTCACTATGAATGGAGGGCTAGGTCAAGAAAAAACGAACAGAGAATAGAAAGTTCGGATTTTTATTCTTAGATCCCTAATTCGGAGAAACTGAGTGGTCTTTTGGGGAAATCAGTGGCGGGATATGAACGATGGGATGATGGAGCTTGTGTGGTTGAAGTTTGAGGGGATTTGGAGATGGTCCGCTGCCGTGAGACGATATCCGGACAGCAAAGGAACGGTGGAATGGACGTTGGTCTCTGAGAGAGACGGGGCTTGGTTTAAGCTTAATCAAATTGATTGAATTAAAGAAGCCAGGGGTGTTTGGTCGTTTAATGGGGTCAAAGAGTTGAAACGACGTAGTTTTGAAATGCAACTACGTCATTTTGATGAAAGGGAAATGGACCGGCTTTGAAGGGATTGGGCTTGGGTCTGGATTGACTTTTGG
>MDKF010437236.1:0-10264 GCA_026770625.1 Nicotiana glauca
ATACTAAGTAAGAATGATATGTATGTAGGAAAAGGTTACCTGAATGAGGGCCTTTTTAAGCTAAATGTAATAGCAATTCCTATCAATAAAGTTAATGCTTCTTCTTATTTACTTGAGTCAAACACTTTATGGCATTCGCGCTTAGGTCACGTCAACTTCAAAACATTGCGAAAGATGATAAATTTAGAAGTATTGCCAAAATTTGATTGCATTAATTCCAAATGTCAAATATGTGTGGAATCAAAGTATTCTAAGCATCCTTATAAGTCCGTTGAAAGGAATTCAAGTAATGTAGGCTTAATGTCATGACCCAATTTCCAAACCCGGTCGTGATGGCGCCTCTCGTGAAGACAAGCCAGCCAACTAACCAAATCATCTATTTAACAATTATTAAACATAAATGAATAGGTAAATACAACTTAATGACAATAATAACCAGTATTTACAACCTAACACAACTCGACCGGGGTGTCACAAGTCACGAGCATCTAAAGAAAACCTAAACACAACTACAGGGCCAATAATATGCAAGAGAAAAATTCCGAAATTCTAAAGACAACGTCCGGTGCCAAGAACGCCGGCGGTCACCTTGCTCAGCTTCAATAGTATGTCACGACCCTAGTTCATCAATTGTGAACATGTCATGACGGCACCTAGTCTTCACGACCAGGTAAGCCTAACACATTACGGAAGTAACAATATTTGCGAAATTTATATTCAAAAGCTAAATAACATGAGTAATGTATACAGTTGCCGCCTGGCACATACACTTTAATACTTTAAATTCTAGAACCATCCCAAAGACCCAGAAACCCACGGGCAACACATGCTGAGAGTAATACATAACACTGCTCTAATCATCCAAAAAGTCTATAACAAGGAAGAACAGAATAGCATCTAGCTAACTAAAGGGTAGAGTGAGAGGGAGAGACGCGGCAGATATACCTCAAGTCTCTGAAATGATCTCTGCAGCTACTGATAATGCGCCTGCGTAGAGGTACCTGGATTTGCACATGAAAACCATGCGCAGAAGAGGCATGAGTACAACACAGCGGTACTCAGTAAGTGCCAAGCCTAACCTCAGTTGGGTAGTGACGAGGAAAGGTCAAGGCCCTACAGAGACAGAAACAATAAAATAGCAAGATATTAACAGTATCGAAGTCTGATGAAAACTAATGAACACAGCGGTGTGATAAGACAGATCAATGAAATTTAGCATTGCAAGACAAAATAGAAACACAGAGTAAATACAGCAAAATTTCAAGAATACCGACGAGGGTCTTCCAGGATACCATCCTGTAGTCCAAATCTCATATCAATATCAAAGAATCTCCCGGGATACCATCCCGTAATCCAATCATCAGTGTGCAGGGGGATCTCCTGGGATACTGTCCCGTATTCCCAAAATAAAAGTGTAGGGGGATCTCCCAGGAATCAAACCCGTAGTCCCAAAGTAAACAAACAAGGGGGAGCTCCCGGAATTTCCGCATCCGTAGTCCCTATGTAAATGCGCAACCAATATCAGAGAAATATTCAGAAATTGAAGTGCAACAATACAAGGCAACAAATAATACTGGCCTAACATGCTCCACGTAATCACAGTTAAGACAATTTAAACAAATAGGCAACTTGGATCAATTAAACATGCTCTTCTACGCTAGCACAGGCTATAATAGCAAGTAAAGTAAAGCAAATATGAAAGAAAATCCAAATCAAGTATTTAAGTAAAAATCTGTGTTTCAACAATTAGCTCAAGTACGTGCTCGTCACCTCACGTACAAGGCATTCAATTACCAATTATCACATCCTAAGGGACGAAGTCCCCCACACAAGGTTAGGCAAGCCACTTACCTCGAACCGGTGCGAAATCAACTAGGGAACGATGCCTTGCCATGAGTATCCGACTCCAAATGGCCCAAATCTATTCAGTTCAATTACAAATCGTAAATAATATTGCAAACAACTGATTCCACTATTGAAATTAAAGCTAAGGCGCGAAAATAGGTAAAATGACCAAAATGCCCCTCAACCCAACATCTCGAAATTAAATAATTTTAACGTTTTCAGAACCCTCGTACTCTCACGAGTCTAACCATATAAAAATCTCCCAAATCGGAGGTCAAATGCCCCCTCAAAACCCCATAATTAGGTCTAAGAAGTTTTACCCACTTCCCATTCAAAAACACGAGATTAAAGGGTGAAATTAAGGGAAGATTCATGGAATTTGGTCTAAATAGAGTGAGAATTACTTACCCAAGTTGCCCAGGTGAAAATCCTTTCGAGAATTGCCAAAAACCGAGCTCTAGAAGTTAAAATGTTATAAAAATGGTGAAACCCTCGAAATGGGTAATTTAATTTGTCTACCCAGGTAATTAGTCATCGCGAACGCGTAAGGAGTATCGCATTCGCGTAGAAGAAAAAATGAAGGGGGTCTAGTTACTCAACGCGAACGCGTAAGGAGTTCGCGAACGCGAAGGGTGGGGAAACAAGGCTACGCGAACGCGTAAGAGGGTGACGCGAACGCGCTGGCAGAAAGGGCAGAGCTTCGCGAACGCGAGGCTCTAAATGCGAATGCGTATAAGGGAAATGGGCACCCCCTCCAGGTTACACTACGCGAACGCGGTTGGGTTGCCGCGAACGCGATGAAGGGATATGATCTGCAATTTTTCTGCAATAATTTCCAACTTCAAATTTCTCCGTTGAGCATCCGAAACACACCCGAGGCCCCCGGGACCTCAACCAAACCTACAGACATATCCCATAACATCATTCAAACTTGTACCAATCTTTAAACCACCCAAAACAACGCCGGAAACACGATTTAAGCCAAGATTCAAGCCTAGGAACTTCAAATTCTAACCAAATACGCTTTCGATCAAAAACCTAACCAAACCTCGTCCGAATGACCTGAAATTTTGCACACATCCCAAATGACATGACGGAGCTACAACAACTTTTGGAATTCAAATCCAACCCTCGGATCAAAAATAATACCAGGGTATCTGGTAACAGTGCAAGAAATAGCATGGATGCCAATGATATGAGAGTGCAGAATGTCATGCCATGTAGTACAAACAGGAACCAATGCATGAATGCAATGCAATGCAAATGACCGTTGCGGCGTGCAACCCGATCCATTTGGGTACCCGCGCTCATTGTGGGGGTTTAGACTCCGGAGGGGCTCCTACAGCCCAAGCGCAATATCAATGATATCAATGTCACACCGCTGCGGTGCACAGCCCGATCCATCCTCAGTCCAGAAATGCACATATAGCACTACTGCGGCGCGTAGTCCGATCCATGCTCAATCCAAAAATGCACATAAGCCACTAGGGCAATATTCAAGTAACAGTTCCCAGTTCAAAACGTCAGTAAGATATCATTTAATTTTTCAAATCATGAAAATGGCCGAATTTTCAAAACAGCATTAAAATCCTAGATCGAGATCAAATAGTATGCAAAAATAATGCGAAAACAATGATATTAATCCCTGAAGGATTCACATAGTTGGCACGAAGCTCAAACATGGCAATCAGTCCAAACTATGATGATAACAAGTAGTTTCAGTCAAATATGTAACAATTTCATCAACCGGGACAGACCAAGTTACGATCCCCAACGGTGCTCTATCCCATGCTCGCTATCCGCGTGCAAGTCACCTCAATACAGCACTATGATGTGCAAATCCGGGGTTTTAAACCTTCAGGATATCATTTACAAGTATTTCTCACCTCGAACCGGTGAAATCTCTATCTCGCGACGCCCCCCTCACATCGGCCTCCACGCGCGTCGAATCTAACCAAAATCAGAGCGAATGCATCACAATATGCCAATGGAACAATACCCAATCGAAAATAATCAAAAAATAGCAAAAATCTCGAAACTAGCAAAACCCGAGCCCCGGGCCCACTTCTCGAAAAATTACAAAATTTATAGTACCGGATTCCTCGTCTCGCCACGAGTCCGTACATATCAAATTTACCAAAATCGGAGTCCATTTAACCCTCCAAATTTCATATTTAAATCTCAAAATCTCAAGCCCTAGTTCATCAATTTTAGGCTTAATTCCATGAATTTCTAGGTTAATTTCACATAATAATCATGTATTTAACTTGGAAATAAGTTGAAACAACTCACCTTTGATGCTTGATGAAATCCCCCTTGAAATTCTCTCCAAAATCATCCAAGCCAAATGAAAGAAATGAAAGAAATAAGCCAAATCCATGTTTAAAGAATCTGCCCGTGCTTCGTCAAGTTGTACCTTGCACTTGTGCTATACAAGTTGTACATCCTATTAAAATTTTTCCTTGTCGGATACTTTCTGTTTAAACACCCATACCGTTGTATAAATATCCAAATGACAAACGGTTTGAAGATTTAGAAACTAGACTCGAAGATCTTTTATTTGATAGGTTGTACAACATATAACTCTTTATATATTCCGAGATATGAGCTTCTAAAGTGCATCAGAAAATTCTGCCAAATTGCTCCACCAGCCAATTTCGATCCATCATAACTTCTTGATAGAATATGCAAATCATGAATAGTTTAACTTTTTGAAAACTAGAATGCAAGGGATACAACTTTTATGTATTGTAATTTTTCTGATTCCTTATAGATTGCAAGATATGAGCTTCCGAATTGGACTTCTCGCACCAGAAAATTTCTGGTGCACAGCTGAGTGCACAGCTGAAGCAAAAGAAAAATCTGCAATTTTTTTAAAGATGAAATAGTCCGTTTAACCACCCAAAACTCATCCGAGGCCAATGGGACCTCAACAAAACATGCCAACATATTCCATAATATCATTCAAACTTTTTCCAACCTTCGAAACGCTCAAAACAACATCACAACACCAAATTCGCATCCGATTCAAGCCTATGAACTTTGAAACTTCTAACTTCCACATCCGATATCGAAACACGTCAAAACTAGTTCGAATGACCTCATATTTTGCAGACAAGTCCAAAATGACATAACGAAGCTACAGCAACTCTCAGAATTCCATTCCGACCCTCGGATCAAAATCTCACCTATCAACCGGAATTCGCCAAAATACTAACTTTGTCAATTCAAGCTTAATTCTACACTGGTCATCACAAAAATATTCCGGACACACTCCTAAGTCCCAAATCACCTAACAAAGCTATACGAACCATAAAATTCGCATTTCGAGCCCTCTAACACATAAGTCAATATCCGAGTGACTTTTCCAACTTAAACTTCCTCAAAGAGACTAAGTGTCTCAAACCTTACCAAAATCATTCCGGAATGACTTCAAATTTTGCACACAAGTCACATTCAACATTACGGACTTGCCCCAAATGTCGGAATTGCATTCCGACCCCGATATCAAATTTTCCACTTCCGGTCAAATTTTCTCAAAAACCTTCAAATTTCTATATTTAGCCAAATGACTTCAAAATGATCTCCGGACATCCGAATTCACTTCCGATCACGCTCCCAACTCCAGAATAACCATACAGAGCTATTCCCAGACTCGGAATACCAAACGGACATCTATAACACTGAAATGCCTTCCAACCTAAATTTATGAAATTCTTCTAAAATACTAACTTTAACAATATATGCCGAAATGCTCACGGTTTATCCATAACCAAATCCGGACATACGCCCAAGTCTGAAATCATCATACGAAACTTCTGGAACTTTCAGATCCCGATTCCGAGGTTGTTTGCTCAAAATTCCTATCTTAGCCATTTTCTTCAACTTAAGGCTACTGCAATGAAAATTTTCTTTCCAATTTGACTCCAATATTTCCGAAATTCAACTCTGACCATACGCACAAGTCAATATACCTGAAATGAAGTTGTTCATGACTTCCAACTGCTGAACGACGCGCTAGAGCTCAAAACGACCGATCGGGTCGTTACATTCTCCCCAACTTAAATAGACGTTCGTCCTCGAACGTTCCAAGAACTGCTCTTAAGTTATCTGAAATCACTGTTTAATACCTCGTGCACCTGCCCGTGCTACCACAACTCATATGGATACATTAGTTTGATCAAATCTACAGATATCCTCTTTTATCCATACAATAAGCTCAGTACCCAATTCCAACACCTGAAATTCTCTGCCAGACCTGTTCCCTGTATATAAACACTGTATCAACTACCACACGAGGTACCAGAACACGACTACGTACCTTTGTTGAAATAGCACCATGCATCGCATAATTCACCATCTAACCACAATGACACTGTATGAACCTTAATAGCCAAAATTTCACGACTCTGATACTCCCAATGCATATGATGATATACCTATACATTCTGTTATAATGCTGACGATACAACCACAATGGAGGAGATGTGCAGAAATTTCTAACCAATTGCAGAGTTAACTCAACATTAATTCTCTCCTTTTTGACTAAAATCATCACCTCATTACTACCCAAATACTGGTAACTGCCCTGTAATATACCTCACATAATCCCACTGCAATGGTCCCCGATACCAATAGTCTCGCCTCACCTAGTACGAGCTGCTCAGACAACCAATCACCACAGACAATGACCAACGGTCTCACATGATGCAAAAATGCGCCAATAGGCCATAACGCGAACAAGATACATAAGGAAATGATTCAGGAATGGACTGCTCAACTCACACAACTAATATGGACTTTTCCCCAAAGAATAGGAATTTATCAAGCCGTTTCACAGAATACATGGCACAATCATAATATTACATGAATTGACGAACACGGAACAACATATGATATTCCAACACCCCTCCTTGAGGAGCGCTATACTGAAATGAACACATCTGACTCACATGAAGCCCATAATCCTATTTAAATCCATTCACCCACTTCAGGTCGATTCTGCTCGCACTGAACTAGGCTGATAGCCTTTCCTGGACCCGTAATAAGTCATTTCTTCTCATAACACGCAAGAACTACCACCATAGACGGGACAACACCCCACAATCCACAACCAAATGAACCGAACGACTTCATATAGATCTTAGATATTCTTCCAACATTTCAACTTTCTTAAGTCCCCAAAATTTGACTAACTCCCAGATTTTTCAAATATTTCGGCAGAGTCTCCCTTGTAATTGGGCCTATCCACCTGTCAGAGTAACACCAAAACAACTCCTAACAGCATGTCCACAACCCAACAAGTACCACAAGTATATCAATAACACTAATCTCCGCATTACAAGCCCGACATTATCACAATGATATCTTGACATGAAACGCATCATTTGTATGATCATAACCACATTTCTGGTCTTAATAGTTGTTCATAAATAATTCCATCATTATCAATAAATCTCATATTAACCACCACCTCATTTCAAATTTTCACAATACTGACAACAGAATGTGAGGCATGAAGACCTCATTATTACTTACTCGGATTAATGAGTCACATTTAACGCCACCTGGGAACTCATCTCATAAGCTAAAACTCAATGTTTACAGTACGAAAATGGCTGAATATGAACATAAAATATACAAGAATTATCAAATCAACCTAACTGGCATGACTCCCTTTTAATATTATCGTACGAATTAAACTTTACAAAGGAAAACTTTAAACTCATCAATATTTACCACAAGGACCTCGTCCTTACATAACCTCCACTGCGGCTTGCAGCCCGGTTTAAATATTTCACATTGTTCCAACTGCAGTTTTCAATTTCCTTTTTTTCTTCTTCTCAATAAATTTCGTAAACATTTTTTTTTCATAGCACATAACGAACCCTCGTACCGGTAGGGCATATAATTCATAAAAAAAAAAATTAGAATCAATTATTCCAAAACACATTAAACCCATTGTAGTGAATAATAAACATTACTTTAACCTTACCCCAAAATCCTTGGAGCCCAATTTCTAACATCCAGAATTCTTTTCAAAACCCGAATCTCATATGCACACACTATATAAGTCCGAACAAATTGTGTCAAGCCATAACAATAACCCTAGATATAATCGCATAACATACTACACAACTCATATACTCGCAACACCATTCTCGATCACCATAACCACTCAAACCAACCAAGTACCAGTAGTAAACTCCACACTAAACAGAACCTCGCTCCAAAACCATCGTACCCCATCAATAATGAAGAAACAATAACTCACAATACACAACATGTTCCCCATACCGGTAGAAGATATCTGGTTTAAACCATGGTAGAAACCATCAAGAACACTTGAAAATCCATTTTCTCCTAATCAAGCTATCAGAACTAAATTCCTCTAATTCAACCAGGTCACACAGGTCATCAAACTCAAGAATATTGCCATATTACTACAGCTAGTTCAACAAAAATTCTTCACAAACTTAGGTAACACAAACCATAAAATACCTCAATTCCACCACTAAGCTCACCTTCATTCCCGTGACAATTAACTCAACTTTCTCAATTAGAGTCAAATTCAAATCTCAACACATATACCCTGTTAGTAGAAAAGAAACTCTCTACTCAACATTATAAGGAACACACCTACGTAGATTATTCCGCATGAGATAACCCACCTGCTTTGCCTCCAATTAACATTTCTGTATACCTTCCACCGTCATACACATTACACAATCACTTAGTATTCCTGAATCTAAACTCATACCGTAACATGAAATATACTTCACTCCAAACAGTAGACATAAAAAGATTCTTCACGCACCCATAACTCTGGCGATATATCAAATTACAACAAGAAATGAATCACTTATCAGTTCATCTATTATCCAGTAGACTCCTTCGTCACTACCAAATCATATAGATACGTCTCGCAGTACTAATATACTCATCACATGGATACCCAACCGCCATTCCAGCTAACAAGGACAAAACCGAACATATAAGTTCAAAACACTTGCTCACACAATCAGCACCTCAGTGCTCAAGCCATAGGCAAGATCCGGCTCAAGTCCTCCAGACTGGCCCAACATACTCACGAAGATTACATCTCGTCCCTCAATCGGGGAATCACAAACCATTAAGGCAACATGTAATACTAAGCGCTCATGTGTGCATACAGACATGTGGAAGGAATTTCAAGAGTTATATCTCAAGCTGAATCAAGTACGCACGATAAGAATTCCAAGAATGTAAAGTTTTCCTAAAGGTTCCGTAGCCTCTCGAGGATAAATACAAACGTCTCCGTACTGATCCGCGAGACTCTACTAAACCTGCTCATGACTCGTGAGACCTAGTAACCTAGGATCTGATACCAACTTATCACGACCCAATTTCCAAACCCGATCGTGATGGCGCCTCTCGTGAAGACAAGGCCAGCCAACTAACCAAATCGTCTCTTTAACAATTATTAAATATAAATAAATAGGTAAATACAACTTAATGACAATAATAACCAGTATTTACAACCCAACAAAACCCTACCGGGGTGTCATAAGTCACGAGCATCTAAAGAAAACCTAAACATAACTACGGGGCCAATAATATGCAAGAGATAAATTCCGAAATTTTGAAGACAACGCCTGGTGCCAAGAACGTTGGCGGTCACCTTGCTTAGCTTCAATAGTAACACTTTCAATCAGCTAATAACCCACTACCGGGTGAACAATACCTGTAACTGCACGCGAGGTGCAAGGAGTAAAGTGAGTACTCCAACTCAGTGAGTAATAAGAGTAAATAATAACTGAGCGGCAAGAAATCACGTAAGAGCACTCCGTCATGATACATAGGACAGTACAATCCTTAGAGAAAATGGTAAAATCGTGAAAAATTCCTTTAGAAATATCTGGTTCAGTGAAAAACCTCTTTTGAAAATATCCCCTTCCAACAGTTAAGAAAATGGATGTATAATCAGATGGTGCAAGTCCGCACATAAGTCAGCCCCTGAGGCACATCACTCCATTAACAAATAACACCAGGGTATCTGGTAACAATGCAAGAAATAGCATGGATGCCAATTATATAAGAGTGCTGAATGTCATACCATGTAGTACAAACAGGAACCAATGCATGAATGCAATATAATGCAAATAACCGTTGCGGCGCGTAGCCCGATCCATTTGGGTACCCGCGCTCACTGTGGAGGTTCAGACTCCGGAGGGGCTCCTACATCCCAAGCACAATATCAATGATATCAATGCCAAACCACTGCGGTGCGCAGCCCGATCCATCCTCAGTCCAGAAATGCACATATAGCACTGCTGTGGTACGCAGCCCGATCCATGCTCAATCAAGAAATGCACATAAGCCACTAGGGCAATATTCAAGTAACAGTTCTCAGTTCAAAACGTCAGTAAGATATCATTTA